>PVKE010033216.1:0-18049 GCA_004027555.1 Craseonycteris thonglongyai
TAGCTTCAGCTACACACAGAATGTTCTATTACGGTACCTTTTAACTCACTGTATGTGCCCTAATACTGTAGCATTGGCTACATACAGCATGTCCTATAAAGGTACTGTACCTTTTAGCCCATTGGATGTGCTCTAATACAGTCAATTTAGCTACTATGCATGTGTCCTGATACAGCAGCTTTGGCTACACAGAACGTTCTGTGCTGCAACTGTATGTACCACGGTGAGCCAATCACAGCAAGCAAAGGTTCAAAGGTTATATAATAGACCGCCTCTCTGACTCTGGCCAATCTGAGCAGGCTTTTTACTAGAACACAGTGTAGCTTCGGGTACAAAACATGTATAATTTGCATGCATAAAAAGCCTGGTTGTATTGGCTGAGTTAGAGAGGCAGTCCGAGTGGCCTTGCAGTGATTGGTGCGGGATCAAGTTGGAAAATTCGTTTAGCGGCATATCGAGACGTTTTTCGTGATATACTCGGCGTATAAGACGACCCTCGATTTTCGGTTGACTTTTTTTGTTTCAAAAGTCGTCTTATATGTCGGAAAATATGGTATGTGGAAAAAAACAATGATGTGCAGCTGTGGAGACTGCTCTGGGCCCTCCCCCTTCTCTCTGTCTCTGTATCTCTGTCAAAATCAATAAAAATAAATAAATAAATAAAGCTAATTTTCTACACAGGGATGAGATTAAATCTACTGGGGGCAGGAACCATATCTGCCCTAGTACCTGACATATGAGGGCTGTCTAGAAAAATATCCAGCAATTGTCAATATAATGAGACTGATTGCATGGCTGGATACTTTCTGGACAGCCCTCGCAGTATTTGCTGAATGTGAGGTCATCCGGAAGAAATCATCCAGTTGTCAATCCCTATTCTTTCCCTTACACCAAGCTCCTTAACACGTTAAGTGTCATGTCAATCACTGGTGACTGACAATGAACTTTCCGTTCAGACCGTGTCAGTCACTGGTGACTGACAAGTATAATTTTCGTGCAGGCTGTGGTATATTGTATGTTAACT
Source organism: Craseonycteris thonglongyai (assembly GCA_004027555.1). Lineage (NCBI taxonomy): Eukaryota > Metazoa > Chordata > Mammalia > Chiroptera > Craseonycteridae > Craseonycteris > Craseonycteris thonglongyai. The sequence continues at coordinate 1,025 of PVKE010033216.1, forward strand.
GACGATATAAAATTAAAAAAATTGCATCCTATTAATAGATTTTAAATAAGTACTTGTCTTTCCATTTTAAAATGGTTATTCCTGTTTTGTTTTGCTTTGCTATAATTTCTCCTCGTTTAGGGGACATTTTCATGTTCACAGGTAAAGAAAAATCTTTTTCTGCATTGGAACAAGAATCGCAGACAACTGACTGAATATAAAGCATTCCTAAAATAATACATTGTACAAATTGCGGTAAATAATAAATATTCACACAGTAAATATATTCCATATATAAACATTCAGCCTTATCGCAACCTAAACATATCTCCGGTCACCAGCATTTCGGTGAAATCTGATATAACGGGCCAAGCGGTAAGCAAGACAAAATAGCCTGGGTGCTTAACGTGTTAAGAGCAGGGCCTATCTTTTTATCTTCCCAAAGCACCTTGCACAGTGCCAGGCACTTATTAATCTCTATTGAATGAATAAGAAAAATGCAAATGCACAACTAGTGTAATAGTGAGCATTGGAAAGTGGGTTGTTTGTTTTCCTTGCAGACTAGTCACTGGCAGGAATCCAAGGATGAGAGCAATCTGGTTCCTTGTGGGCGTTTTTTCAGGAAAACGAGGCTGAATTAGTAACATCTTAAAAGGGCATGGCAGGACATTGGGTGTTGCAGCCAAGATCTCCAAGACTGACGTATTTTTGCAGAAAATAAGCAGGTGCCATTGTGCATAGTGAAAGTTGAGCTTTCTGGAACTTCCCATCACAAACTTTGTAATTTGGTTTGGTTTTAGGTTGGGCTAGTCAGAGTTTTTAAGAGGCTAAAGGTAGGCTGGGGTTGCTCTTGAACTATCTTGTAAGCATACAGTAATTTCTGCAAGGCCCTTTGAATGCATGCATGGAATGGAATCATAATAGTCTGGTGTACTGCTAGGATTCCATTCCTTGGGCAAGGAAATGTTGGAGCCCATTCTTGGGTGGTATTGGGAAGAGAAGGAAACTTAACCTTTTTGTGCTACTTTATTGCCCATTGCTCATATGTGTTTTACATTGTTCTGTGTTTCTCAAGATGGGCAGTGAAAAATAACAGCTATAGGCAACTAACTTTCTTCCCCAAGTACTAAGCAAATATGGTGTTTAAGCAGAGAATGGAACTGGTTACATGATGCCAATTGTTGTTGTTTTTTGTTTGTTTCAGGGTGAAAGAAGGGAGGCACAAAGTAGGAAAACATTTTTTTTTCTTGTAATAAATTTCAAATAGTTCCCTCCCTCTTTTCCTGAGCAGTTCAGAGTGGTTAACTGAAACAAGACTCTAAGAATACCCTTTAGCAGCAAGCTACAGTATTTTCTCTTTATCTAAAATTAGCTGATTGGAGCTGTGTACTGTGGTTTTCTAAAGCCTTCTGTTTAGGTGCTCTAGCTACTTTGGTTTCATAAGCTCCACATAACGTTTGAGGGGGCAGCAAACTAGGAATGGCTTTCTTTCACGAAAATGAGGCAGGTTCCAGCTTAGACTTCATCTCCTGTAGGGTGCCTTCCTGAAGGGTCTTCCTGCTCTGCTCCCTCTCTACCACCTGTCACTTTATCCTCCATTAGCACCACTTTTTATGTCCCACTGCTGCTGGGAAGGGCAGAACCTGTGCTGTTCATTGTTCTATCACAGTGCCTCACACAACTATGTGCTAGATATTTAAGTGCTTCACAAATATTTGTCAAATGCCAGAATTGGTCCATATATATACTAGGCAGAAATCAAAGGAAGTATTATTTGTTGGTGTACCTAAGAAGACTTATCTTTTCAGTGAAAATTAAGGAAGTGGGTGGGGACAGAAAAAAAGAAACTGGTTAAGATGGGCGTGACTGGGAGGTGTTGACAGGGTCAGGGTGTGGTGGCAGAAGCCCTTTGCCTAGAAAACAGCCAGACGGGCATGTCTCCACCAGGTGGGGAGGGCAGCCACAACCATCCTTAAGTGTGCTTGAGCCCTGGATGGCACTGGACATTTCTAAGGCGTGTTTTTGTTTTTAAAACTATCTGCTTTCAGAAATGTGTTGTATCTGCCTCAGTTGAGGAACGTTTTTCAGTTGTTCTGGGTTATATGTGTGTGTGTGTGTGTGTGTGTGTGTGTGTGTGTGTGTGTGTGTGAGTTGTGAAATCATTTGAGAAGGAAGACAGGAGTAAGGAAGATGGAGATCAAAATTTACCTTTATTGCTGATAACAGATAAAGCTGATAGAATGTGGCTTATTCCTGTGGGCAAGTGGCCTTCCTGAGGCTGACTTCCCCTGCTGTCCTGGGGATAGCACAGCACCCCCTATAGGCCAGGGCAGAATATTGGCTCTCAAGTGAGGACAGAGGGAGGGCCTGGCACACACACTTTCTCCTTCCAGACTTACGGTTCTGTCCTTGAAGGACAGGGAGATTGATGGGGTGGAGAGAGGAAGCCTTCCTTCCCTATTAAGAAGTTTAACAGAAATGACAACTGGGGTGGTTGTATACTTTCCTGACGTCACATAGCTAGTTGGCCACATTTTTCTCCTGGGAGAGGCCATTTGGTATGAATAGAAATGGCATGGTTTTGGAGTGGGCCAGGCCTCACGTTCCTATTTTACTTATGTGACCTTAGCCTTGGTTTATGCGTCAGTACAGTGGAGTTAACATTTCTACCTCAAGTGCTCTCTGAAGGTTGCATCAGATCTGTTACTGAATAACCTGGACCCATGCTTGGCCTCCATTTCGTCCTCATAATAATGCAGGTGTCACTCATCCAGCCTGGGCTGTTTATCAGCCCCTGTATGCTTTCTTTTTAACCTAGGCTGGGAGCCTCTGAACACTTGGTGGTTAGGGGTTGGTCCTCAGCAGAGAGACTTGGAAGATGACTTTTAATTTTAATCTTTTGGGAGGAGGAAAAGAATTGTTCCTAAGGAAGTAAAGTCCTAAACTAAAAGAATTTTAAATATCACATGCATCCTAGAAAAACTAGTGTTGCACCTGGAAATGATTTTGTAGTCAGAGGTTGAACGATGTGGCCTGTGGAACCTTGGGGAACAAATACCTTTCAATTGGAAATATTCTCATTTCTTTTCTAGGACATTCTTTAAATGGCTGTTTTAGAAGTTGTTTTGTTATAGCCCATTAGAGGACTTTATGAAAGTTTCTGGGCAGGGGGAATTGATGTTCCAAGTGAAGGGGGCAAAAATGGTGGAACATTTACATCTTTGTGAGGGATCTGGCCCAGAACTTGTAAAATGTGATGGAGTCTCTCTAGTCCTCACGCTTCCTTAGAGCTACTGGGTAAAACAGTTCCTCCCTGCCACAGGGACTCCACTGTTTCAGGCTAAGGATGCAGCTCTAAGTAGGCGCACATCCTGTGTTGGCCCTCCTCCTTCAGTATGTGCTGCTTGCTTCCTGTCCAGATCTTTCATGAAGTACAACTGTGAAGCTGTGTCCACACAACTTTGATCCACGTGTTTGTTTCAAATCCCTAATGTGTTCATGAAATTAAATTCAGTTTCTCTTTTCTTCTGCTGAAAATCAGATTTTACTTTTAGCAGGTTTCTGGTCCACACTTCCCAGTTGAGCTGCCCACCTCTCCTTGTCCCCTCCCCACAAACAGCCTGGCCTGGTTGGGATTGTGGGGGATAGTGCTGGCCGGGTCACTGACCCGCAGCACTGAGGAAAGGTGGGGCGAGGGAGGGCACTTCCTCTGAGCCTTGGGCTTCCTGTGCACACCAGGAGGAAAACAGAGCTGCAGGGAGTGTGAATCCTCAGGTTAAACAAGTAACACAAACACTTCTGCACAACAACAAAAAATTAAATTGCTGTAAATTACAAGAAAAAAAAAAGAATTACTGGCAGGGCAACTGGAGGGTAGTTTTTAATCTTCGAATTGGCGTACTGATAGGGTGATGATAAAAAAACCTACCCTTTCTTTTGGCACTAGTTTGGCTCCAGCAGGTGTGTTTATTTTTATTTTTTTAATGGCTAGAGAAGCCGGTTTTATTTCCCAGATCATAGCAGCCTATTTTCACTTAGGAGATCTCTGTTTTACTCTCTCCAGCAACTTCATATGTTGACCCCTGTAAATGCAGTTGTCTGTCAGCGTTAGGTAGAGTGGGAGCTTTGCCACATTGGTGCCTCTGTTCTCCTTGTGGAGTGGCTGCCCTCAGGAGCGGCGGCCACACATCAAACGGTGTTCAGTTGTTCTGGCCAAGTGCTGAATTGCTTTGTGTTTACTGTTGTTTCCAAGGCTGCTTTTTTTTTTTCCCCAACCCAAAAACTTTCTTTAGGCTTTATATTAATAGCTTCTAGTTCCTTTGAAGATTTGAAGGTATTTATTTAGCTATTTCCTTAATGCTGGGCATATAGTTTCTAATTTTTTTTTTAAGATTTATTTTTACTGCTTTTGACAGAAAGAGAAATACAGAAAGAAACAGAGAGAAGGGAGAAGGCCCAGAGCAGTCTCCATAGTTGCACATCATTGGTTTTCTCCATAGTTTCATTCCACAGGTGGCCGCAGGGCTGCACAGGGCAGGAACCGGCTGGGGGCTTTTTATATGAAGCTCGCCTTGGAGAGAACCACACTGGGGACTTCCCACATGGGAAGCTTGCCCCAATTCAGCATATGGGTCGCACGGGCAGGGGCCAGAGCCAGGATTCAATCCTCGGACCCTAGGGCTACAAATGAGTGCTCAACCCTGTGGTCCTGGTGAGATTACTAGTCCCCTAATAAATTGCTAAGTGTTTGTACTTCACCCTCTAAAGTTCAGGTTGAATACTGCATATCAAAACAACTAAGCCTCCAGAAGCCAAGATGTGTGCACCTGAGGGTCTCCGCATGTGTTGTCTTCATCTGCAGTTTTTTCCTTCATCCCTTCCTCCCTCCCTTCCTTTCTTGGCTTCATCGCCAAGAGTAGAAACCTTAACTCAGTGTCCACACTGACTGCAGGCACTCAGGTGCATTAATCCTCATAAGCCTCCATTTTCTATTTGCAAAATAGGAGTCATCGTGGTGCCCGATTACAGGTGATTGTAAGACTCGTGAGTCAGGCTGTGAGGGGTGTGGCACTGTGCCTGGAGCTTGGTGAAGGTCATAGTCACTGAGGGTATGTCACAAGTGCCTCTACCACTTGTCTCCCTTCCTCAGTCCGTCTCCGGTTTGGGCTGCTAGTTTTGCGGTCCAGAAAGGAAAGGGAAGCTGCATGGAGGTGTGTAAAGGACGTTGTGTATACTCTCCAACTGTAAAGTTCAAGCGCTTGTTTTGGGCACTCCCTGAACCCGCCAAGGTCTGGGCTGGGAGTGAGCCCATGGCTGGGTTTAGTGAGGTGGGAGCAGTGGGCCGGGGCACCAGGCCCTTGGGTGTTCTTCTTGCAGGGGGGTCACCTTCCTGGTCTCTCCCCTGGTCTCTCCCCTGCTGGTCTTTGTTTGAATGTCACCTGATTCACCCCAAACCTCTGACTGACCAGCTTTGTGTCCCTGACATTCTCCCGATGACTTTTGTGTTTCTCACCATTTAGGTGGAGGGCAGGAGAGGATTTCTGTAGAAGAGTATCTTTAGAAATTGCTATGTGAGACTCTTCAAGGTACTAATCGGCCTGATTTTTATTTGAATTGCTATGACAGCTTCTAATTACCCCAGAGAACTTTAATTTAACCGCCTTGGTATAAAGAGGAAGATGATTCCTTAGATAAAACCAACACCCTGGACTGTACCTGTGAAAGAAATGGCTTCTAAGGTGGTGCTGTATATCTAAGGTATTCTTCATGTGCCTGTTTTCTGCATATATCTTTGTCCTTCTGAGAATGGACGGCAGGAAACCGGGTCTCTTTCTTTGTTCTTCATCATGTATTGCCTGTGGCAGAAGAATGAGCCCTTGTACACTTGGTATTTAAGCCATGCCTTTTAAGGGCTATGAACAGACTTCATCAAAATAGTCATCTTGAGAGGAGTATAAGAGGGAAAGGAGAAGAGTTCAGGAAGAGGGGTGGGTTGAATTAATGGGAACAAGAGTGATCTAAAAGTTTAACTTTAGTGGCCTGCTTAGACTTAAGTTTTCTGTCTAAAAAAAATTCATAGTTTGGACATGTGGCTTAGAAGGACTGCCTCTTTTCTATCCTTACTTCTGTGGTGCTGTCCCTGTAGCGCAGATCCCATGAGAGAGAGCGACACTGATGTGTTAGGACTAGTGCATTAGTAACGCTTCAGTGAGTAAGAACCAAGGATTTACAAATCCAGGCTTTAAAGGAGTTAATGAGATTGTTTCCTTGAACAGTGTCATCCTGAACAAGTAAGTTGTTCTCATCGACACTTTAATAATGTGTTGCCTGAAAACACAGAACCTACGTTACTTTTAAATTTCCTTTTATTATTTGGTAACTTAGACTCCTTATTGTGATTGGCAGGGAAGAAGACACCAAATTATATTTGGATAAGCTTGCTTCTGATAATTTTTCTCGGAGTGCTGCTCTGTAGACATTTTTAATTTTCTTGAAACTGTCCTCTGTTCAAATTAGGACTCAGCTGGCAGGGTGACAACTCCATTTATTTGCAAGGCCCCTGATTCTCAGATGCTTGCTTTTGGTGGAGCAACCCGGGGCCTGCTGAGTTGCCCAGATGGACTCCACCTGCCGCCTCCTCCGTTCCTGCAGAATTCCTTCATGGTTCCTGTCTGGCGCACCTTCAAATGAGCCTGCTCATTTCCTTTTCTCCGGAACTGCCCTTTATCACCAAGGTTCAGAGGTCCCCTAAAGGACCTTCGTAAGAGCCTGTAGTATCCCTGTGTTAACCCGAATTAGTGGATGGTGGCTACAGAGCCATACTTGTAGTTGCTGTTAGCCAAAGGAAACGGATAGCTGCTGGATGACCCTCAGAACTTTGAGCATTGAGATGCTTTAGAATTTAGGGTGGGCATTGTGGCACTATGTGCCATCGTATAATAAATAGTGTCAGTCTTCCCTCCTGGTTTCTCTGCAATCTCTTAATTTTCCAGTTAATGTTCCTAAAACCCAGTGGACTTACTTGATTAGAGTATTGTTGTAGGTGGTATATAGAGTGTTATAAAAATTACTGCTGAAAAGAAGGACCATAGCACCGTAGTGCTCTCTCTTAATAATCTGGGGGACCAAGTCCCTCGAGGACATGCCTGCCTTCCTTTCTCAGCATAAGAATCCACTGCTGCTTGCATTCTGAGGAGACCTCCAGGGCGGTGGCCAAGGCAAGAGTGCTGACTCACCTCTAGCCAGTCTTTTTCTAGTTATCAAAGCTGATTGGTTGGATTTGAAGGTACTTGGCTCTGAGGCCTCTAATAATCTCTTGTTTCTTTGTTAACTAGCTCACCTAGAATTTGAAGAAGATTAAAACCCAGTTGTGAAACCGTATCACCTTTCAGAAATGATTAGCATCTTAATTGACTCCCTTTGAAAACATGTCAGACTTGGATTTCTAAGTCTGTGTGTAATCTGGTATGCCTGGAGGTTGGGACCTCAAGCTGGGGCTCTCTGGGGAGACTGGTCCACCTCCAAGTTTGTTTTCTGGCTCCAAACAAATGAGTGACTGTTTGACTATTGGCACGCGACCCGTTTTTAAAAGTACAACCATATAGGGTATGGTGGACTGGTAACCAGGGGTTTTGAAAAGCGAGGTCATGGAAGGCCCAGATGAAACTCTTTTAAAGTGTATCACAACTGCAATTAATCTTATTAACGTGCTGGGCCTGTGCCTGCTTTAACTGCCCCGGGTGTGCAAGGGTATTTAAGGGGCATGCTTTGAAGGACTCTCTTCTTTGATGCTGCAGATGGATAACAGAAGCGTATAAAACTTTGTATCTGGCATTATAAAGGTCTTTTGTGTGCCCTTGCAGATTCATTTGGTTTTGAGAAGCAAGCAAAAAACTTCATGCAGATTGATAAGATGTACAAAAGAGGATTGATTGTAAATGCAGTCTTGTAGCTGTGGGCTCTGTGACTGGAGGTAATCAGTTGAAAAGGAATGGAGCCCCTCCTCTGTGCCCAGCATCAAGCTAGTTCTAACACAGTATTCAGGAGTGAGAGACTTAAAAACACTTGTCGGTTTGTTGGGAGGCAAGAATAAACAACAAACCATAGAAAGTGCTGTGGATGCTAAATCTGCATCAATAGGTTAGCAGAGGGGTTCCTAAGAGGTGAGGGCTGTCGTGGTTAGGCCAGCTTCCTGGGTGGGACGGCCTTGGTGAGGAGTGGGGTGGGGTGCTCTGAGGAGCATGGCTGAGTGTAGGGGATAATTAACACACACTGTGCATTTGAGAGAAGGCTAGTACAGTGTTGATTCCTTATAAGGTTGCTTGCCTTGTTCTATTTATGAAGTCCTTTTTTTTTTTTTAATAGAAGTTATCTAAAATGCCCACCTAGACTCCCTTCTGCTGCTCTCTTTGTTTAACAAATAGCCTTGGGGACAAAGAGGTTGTCTAAAATTGTCAAATTCAATAGATGTGGTTTGGTTATGCTAATATCCCCTAATGAATACAAAATCCACTCACCAAGTGAATAACTGGTCAGGAAAGAAATATCTGTTCTTATATAATGTACCCTTTTACTCATGTTAGTGAATGCCACATTTAAAAATTACTCAGTCTGTTCTCGTAAGTTTCCTTGCTGTGTGCTCACACAAGTTTCTTACCTTGCAGGACTTCTAAAGTACTTTGGGGATCTGTAAGGTGTGTGGGAGAGGAGCAGGCATGCCCTTTCTGTCTGTGGAACACCTACCGGTAGGAGGATCTGTGCCCCCGGGGCCGCCTCTGACCCGTTGTTTGGCAGTGCTGTGCGCCTTCCCCTGTCTGCCCAGCTGCCCTCCAGTTTTCTGTTTCCTGCCCTGAGAGAAGTGCCGCCTCTCTGGATACAGGGAAGATGAGGGGCTGTTGTATTTCTCCCTTCCTTTTCCTTTGCTGTTGGCATCATGAACAACAAACATCTTACGTGGCTGCATAGAATAGTTGTCTACAAGCTGAATTGGGGCAAGATGTGTCCCTTGAATACTCACATAAATGGAAAAGCAGCTCCAATTGTGTGTCCTGTGATTTAAAAAAATCTCCCCATCTGGCAGGGGAAGCAAACCCTGGCATGGCCAGGGCAAATCAGCATGCCATGGTCGGACGCCAAGATAAGCATGAGTCTCCAGATGGGGGCACCTTGCCGATGGTCAGTACTGGTGCCGTGAGAACTCAGCAGCAAGCAGCACGCTGTGCTTTTAAGGTCAAGAACAACAGCACTAAGCCCCCAGAAACAGTTTTGTTTGTGCTTGAACAGTTGCCTTTTTACTTTAACATACCGTATTTTCCGGTGTATAAGACTACTACCCGGTAGTCTAATACAGCGAATATAGGCCTAAACCTATGTTTTAACTGTAAAATTAGGGGGTCGTCTTATACGCCCGGTTGTCTTACACGCCAGAAAATACGGTATTATTTTTACATTGTGTTCTCCTGGTTTGTTCTTTCTTGTTCTTCACTTACACCTGTGCATATTATAGTCTAGGACAGGGGTCTCCAAACCACGGCCCGCGAGGCCCTCTTATCCGGCCCGTGGAGACCTTTATATCTGAATAAAATAATATTAAATAAATAATTAAAAACAACATCTATGTTGATTCTTTTTTATTTGGACCTCGAGTGTGTAGTCGGCCCCCAAACTGCTGTTTGATAGTTAATGCGGCCTGCGGGCTGAAAAGTTTGGAGACCCCTGGTCTAGGATCACACTGTCCAGCAAAGCACCTTGTGCCACATATGGCTGTTTACTTAGTTATTGAAAATTAAAATTTAGGGATGCCAGGGTAGCTCAACAGGTTGAGCGTTTGCCTTGCAGCCATGAGGTCCAGGGATTTGAATCCCAGCCCCGGCCTGGGCAAGCCTGTGTGCTGAACTGTGGCAAAAACTAGTAACCACCAGGATGGAGGCGAAGGTTCTCGCCTCCCATTCAGGAGGCCTCCCGGTCAGTTCCCACCCCATGTGGCCCCACATCCACTTGTGTGGGATGAAACTATGTCACAATTAATGATGTACAACTATGGAGACTTCTCTGGGCCCTCCCACCTTCTCTCTCTCTCTCTCTCTCTCACCTATCCTCAAACAATAAAAAAAATCTGTTCATAAAAAAATTTTTTTAATTTTAAAATTTAGTTCCTCATCTCAGATGCTCAGATGCCATGTGTGGCTGGTGGCCCCTCTTTGGACAGCACAGGTAGAGAACATGTCCATCACTGTAGATACAGTAATGCTGTTAACAGCTCTGGTGCATAGCAGCAGTTCTGATCCTTACTTGGGAAAACTTTCTGGGCTCCCTCAGCCTCTTTCCTCCTTCAGCATCTTGTGAAGAACGTCTGACAAGCATTGACTGTAAATACTGTCTGTTCCCCATGGGCCTCATACACATGACAAGCTCCCAGCCTAAAAGACCCCAGTAGGGCTTTGCGTTTGTGACAGCCCTTCTTGTATTCATCACAGGGTTTCCACTTCACACGCCTAGAAGATGTCTCAGGACAGTTGCTTTCTGCTAATTGTACTTGCAGTGTAGTTCAGGAGTATCTGACTTGAGACTTGTTGAAAGTTCCTTTTGGCCCCCAGCTCCTGTAAGATGCTTGTTAATGCCCTGCTAACATGTGTTGGTTTTCTCCATGATTGCAGTGGAAAGATCTCTCCCAGAAAGGCTTTCATGTTTTGGTTAGGTCCACGATACTTCCTTTGATGTCCTTGTTGGAACAGAGCCTGCAAGGAAGACATCCAAATGACTCTGTTCTGCTTGAGCTATTCCTGAATTTCAAGGAAATGTCTTAGAATGAAGGGAGCTTGGTGTTTGATTCTGCACACGATGCAAGATTGGCACATGCTCTGTTTGTTGCACTGGGTACCCTATTCTGTTTGGGACTTCAGACTGGGGTGAAAATGATGTGAAAAGTAGGAATTTATGAGTTTGGAATCCCGCCTCACCCGTTGACCCGCTAAGTTTACCCTTCTCTGCTGACACAGGCTGTACCCCAAATCTGGCCAGGAGAGAGGCTCCGTGGGAGAGCGGTGGGACCACCAATGCAGAGATGATGACACTGAGTGTGTGTTGTGCCCTGAGCATGTATTTCCACTCAATCAGAGAATCTGCGCTATTTGCATTTTAAAAAAAGGGGTCACAGTAGCTTTATTTCTTAAAGAAGTCTGTGATGCAAAAAACCCAAAAAGCAAAGAGACAGACTTGATGGCCTGTTAGCCAAGAAAAAGGTGGAAAGTCAGGTGCACGACTGTTTCCCAGCTCAGTGCTTGGCGCAGAGCCGGCACCAGGGACAGCCAACCCCTGGCTGTTGAATAATGGGTTGTGTTGTGTTTCATGACCAATCTATAAAGTATGTATTGGTTTGCACATTTTAATGAGATGAGAAAACAGACTCAGAGTTAAATAACTTACCTTTGGTCATATGACTAGAAGGTGGCTGAGCAGTAACTCAGACCTAACTATGTCTACACCGTGGTCCGCAGGCCTTCACTGGGCTCAACCAGAGTGGTAGCCACATGCTCAGGTTCTTGTCCTCTCTCCTGAGCAGTTGCTTTATATTTGTTTAATATTTTTTTCAAGATTTATTTTTATTGTTTTTTGACAGAGAAAGACAGACAGACAGACAGAGAAAAGGGGGAGGGCCCAGAGCAGTCTTCATAGTTGACATTAGTTTTCCATATAATTTCACTCCACAGGTGGGCGCTGGGCTGCACAAGGCAGGAACTGGGCCAGGAGCCTCCCACATAGGCCCCGGCAAGAACTGAACTGGGGACACACCCCAGTATAGCATACGGGTCCGCATGGGCCGGGGCCGGGATTCGATCCTCGGGCTCCGGGGCTGCAAAGCGAGCTCTTAATGCTCTGAACCATCCCAGCTTCCCCTAGGTTTTTGTTTTTTTTTTGTATATATTTTTTGTTAAGTTTACTGGGGTGACATTGGCTAGTAAAAATTACATAGGTTCCAGCTGTACAATTCTACATTACATCGTCTATGTGTTGCATTGTGTTCACCACCCAAGTCACTTCTCCTTCCATCACCATTTATTTGATGCCCCCTCCCTCCCCTCCCAACCTCCCTCCCCTATTATCCTCAGGTAACCATTAAACTGTTGACTGTGTCCATGAGTTTTTGTTTCTTTGTTGCTTTCAGTTTCATATTCCACATATGAATGAGGTCATATGGGTCTTGACTTTTTCTGTCTGGCCTATTTCACTTAGCATGATGATCTCAAGGTCCATCGATGTCGCAAATGGCAGTATTTCATCTTTTCTTAGGGCTAAGTTATATTTTTAACTTTAAAATATATTTGTTTAAGTTTTGTTGTAATTTCAGAATTACAGAAAAGTTAGCAAGAACAGTATAAATAATTCTCAGACCCTTTGCCCATGTCTGTAGAGGTATATTCTTGGGAGATCTTGGTTTGTGAACCATTTTCACATGAGATAGGGCCACACTCCCTCAGCACAGTCTGGGCCACGCTGCATGAGGATTCCTGTGTGTCTGTGAGGTAGGGCGTGCCCCTTCTGAGAAAGTTCACCAGGGAAAAAACAGCGTTGTGACTCCACCCAGGATCTGAAGCTAACCCAACAGCAGCCCTCCAGGGTTTGTTGGATGAAAACATGAGAGAAGAGTCCAGGCTTTGTCATTTTGCATGGAAGAGCTCTCCCTCTGAGAAACTGAAGGGTTTGGGAGAATATAAAAGAAAAGTGGCTTATAAAAAAGATGCTTTGCGGGGAAGCCGGGATGGCTCAGTGGGTTAAGCGGGGATGGAGGATCGAATCCCGGCCCCGGCCCCGGCCCGTGCGGAACCATATGCTGAACTGGGAGCTCCCCCAGTTCAGTTCTCTCTCTGTCTCTCTCTGTTTCTCTCTCTGTCAAAAATAAATAAATAAAAATATTAAAAAAAAAAAAAAAGATGCTTTGCAACTTCACAAACGGACACTCTTGGGCGTGGTATCATGCCCTTCCCAGCTGCCAAGAGCAATAACCAGTACAATCACCAACGGCTGCACCCATGCCATTTCCTCTCCTCACCATCGCAATTAAAGATTAATGTTTGTACTGTGTTTTCTGTCCCTCGCCTGCCACACAGGTTTGTTTTTTTTAAATCCTCTCCTTGCTTTCACTCTTCTTCGTACTTACGTACTCCCTCCTGGCTTCCATGTGTGCCTCTTCCTTCTTGCCAAGACAGCTGTATTTCCAAAGGCATTGATTGTATTGGGAGGGGAGGGTGCATGGGTCTCTTTTAAAGGGTTATACAGATGGGAAGTTTTCCAAAGCAGCAGACTTGCTTCAGTTCTGACACTGAAAGAAGCCTGAGCTGTGGCTCTTGTGTCGTACCCCTGCGGCTCGGCCTCCACTTGGAGAAACCGTGCTCAGATATTGTTTTCTCTTTGGCATTCCTCATTCATATTCAGCCTGTGCTGGACTGAGCCGCAGAGGGTGGAGGTGACGTGCGCACGTTCAGGCGTGTGTCTGGGACACAGCAGAAGCCTGGCGCATGCTTGCTTAGTGAGCGGGCCTTGGTGCACAGACGCTCCCATCAATTGACTTAAAATACAGGATTACATAAGAGAGTAGTAGGCCTTAAAAGTCTCATCACAAGGAAAAAAGTTATAACTGTGAGGTGATAGATGTTAACTAAAGTTATTGTGATGATTGTATTGTTATACCGTATGCATATAACAAGTCCTTATGTTGTACATAGAAAATAAATAGAATGTTATACATCAATTATATCTCAGCAAACCAACCAACCAACCAACCAACCAACCAACCAACCAACCAACCCAAGTTGCAGCTGTGTGTCTGGGAGTTGCGTTCTAGTTGATCTTTTAGTACTGTGGGTTCAGCCTTGGAAGGATTCTGGGAGACCCTTGGGTCCAACTCTTCTGTTACTGCTTCCTCCACTTTCCTGGGCTTTCAGTCTCAGAGGGCAGGCGAGTTACTATACAAGCATGACTCAGATATCCATATGTGGATGGTCCAGGGAGAGCTGCTCTTCCCAGACTGGCTTGCTCCTTTGACCTTCCCCAGGCTGCTGGGAATGCTGATATAAGGGGTCTGAGGGTGGGTGCGAAGTCCAGTGAGCGTCCGCCAGGCCTGTAATTAAGAACTGACCACACTTATATGTGGGATTAAAAAACAAAAAAGCAACAAACAAACAAGGCAGACAAACTCATAGGTACAACAGAATGGTGGTTACCAGAGGGGCAAGAGGGTGGGGGAGGAGGAAGAGGGTAAAAGGAGTAAACTATTTGGTGATAGAAGGAGCCTAGACTGCATGGTGACACATATCGAGTGCACACAGGTATTATAAAGTGGCACACTAGAAAATTATATAATGTTATTAACAAGTGTCATCCCAATACATTAAAAAAAAAAAGAATTGACCAAACTGACTTGACCCTACTCTTTGCTCTTAATTGGTCCCCTCACCCCATCTCCTCTCATTCTTAGACTTCTCCTTTCTTACAGGGGAAGTGCCCAGAGTGCGTGTATGCTACAGCACGGGTGTCAAACTGGTGGCCCACGGGCCGCATGCAGCCCCTGAGGTAATTTTTTGTGGCCCAGGATGCTCTGAAATAAAATGAAAATAGAAAAAATTGTTATGAAGAAAATAGCGCTTAGGGGAGATCGAGGCAATACTGTACACACAATTCCCTCGTTAACCCTTTAACTACTGAAGATAAGTATACACGTGGCCCAGTGCCTTTCCTGGGGGCCTGTGGGCATGTATAAATGTGCTGACCCAGTTCCGGTGACGTTTGTAAATGTGATGTGGCCCGCGTGAATCTTGCCTGTTGCACCAAATGGCCCGTGTTTTAATTGAGTTTGACACCCCTGTGCTACAGTATTCATGCAGTTTGCTATTTTGTAAGGTTTTTAATAGTGAGCCTTTGGTTTCTCTGATTCCTAGTGGAAACATCTTGCGGGTTGGTTACACCAGTGAAAACAGCATTCGATCTCAAAATTATCCAATTAGGCCATGAAGCATCTTCGAGATGATCTACACTGCTCCTTTTATTTGATAGAAAATGAGGGAGCAGACCAAGAAAAGTTAGTGAGCCCCAGGCATGGGATTAGTTGGTGACTGATGCAGACTTGAGTCCAGGTCTTGCTGGAATGGGCCATTACCACAGTCTCCCCCCACACACCCTCGTGTCATATCTCACACTTATGAAAAGGATTGGAAAGAGCAGGGCAAGCAGAGAGATGCAATGTATGTTTGAAATATTCTTGGAAGTAGCTGTTGAAGCTTCTGAAAAGTTATTTTAATCTATGGTGGTTCTCCCCCCCCCCCCCCCCAACCAAAATAAGATAAATCTGGGATTTTACATTGGCAGATAGACTGCTCCTAAGGGAATTTAAGCTGGCTCCTGCTAGGGAAGTACCTTACTGTCTTTAGCTGGTATTTCTCCAGTATTATCCAGTGCAGACCTGTCAGACTTCACCAGGGCAGTGCTGATATTGAAAAGTTACTGACATAATTTATGGTCAGCACACCCCTCTCATGGTCTGAAATCAAAAGAACTGGAGACCTGAATGGATAAAGACAAGTGCCATTTCATACGCTTAAAGTGTTCATGCAAGTCTGTAGTAGCTGTTCGGCACACATGTGTAAAATTAGCTTGTAGTGAGTAGGTGGGAACAAATCCTTAGATGATCTCCCGCAGTGAGGATGATGGGATGCGGCACTGGGGAAGTGGCACCTCTTCAAAGGTTTTATTTGGGGGGTAAATCAGCTGATTACAATTGCTCTTACTCTTTTTGTCTTGAAGATGGCTAGGTCCCATCATCTTTTCTGAGTTGTTCAGATCTCATTATGCAGCCTTTTAAGTTTTCAGATACCCACATGGGAACAGTGGACCACCTATTCCAGGGGTGGTGAACCTTTTGGCGATTGAGTGCCAAAGTTTATGAAATAAGAGTATACTCACTCAACTCGCGTGCCAACCCATTGAGTGAGATAGAGGTATCGATTATTTTTATGTCTATAAGAGCATAAACAATAATTTTTTTAATGGTATTCACAGCTCCGCGTGCCAAAATAATTGCTCCGCGTGCCACTTTGGGCACACGTGCCATAGGTTTGCCACCCCCGGTTTTTTTGTTTTAGATTCATACACCAGTATTTTTATTTATTTATTTATTTATTTTTATTTTTGACAGAGGGAGAGAAAGAGAGATACAGAGACAGAGAGAGAACTGAACTGGGGGAGCTCCCAGTTCAGCATATGGTTCCGCACGGGCCGGGGCCGGGATTCGATCCTTGGTCCCCGGGGCTGCAAAGTGAGCGCTCAACCCACTGAGCCATCCCGGCTTCCCCCGGTTTTTGATTTAGTGGCAACAACGCAGAGGAAGGACCTGAGTGAAAATTGAGCTTTAGTCTCTTAACTAGTTGGGCTGTGCCCAGAAAAGCCACTTGACCTCTGTAAGTCTCAATGTGCCTCCCTATGATATGGGGGTGCTACGTGTAGCTCCGTGTCTAGAGGAGCAAATGCGGACACACAACCATGCAGGAGTATGTAATCGTCTCAGTTAACGGTTGGCATTACTTTGGGAAAAAAGCCATCACTTCTACAGAGCAGTTAAGTTTCTATTGGCAGGTTAATTGACTTCTTAGCACTTGATCTCATCTGGAAACTTGAGTAATAATAATTACTTGGTTAGGTTGTTGGAAGAATTGAATGTGATACAAATCAACTGCCTGATATAGCTGGCTTCATGGGGTCACGGTAGCTTGGCCATCTGTGATCACATATTAGCCATTGTGTGTCATACACTGGTTGAGCTCTTTTAGACCATTATTGAGTTCTTCATAGTGGCAAGAACATTTAACCAATATTGCCCTCTCTGGAGAGTGGCAGGGGTGGGTGAGACCAGAGGAGTTGGGGGTGAGGGTGGATGGGTAGGGAAAGTCTGGCTACTTGTATCTTGACATGAGGATTTGTTTGAAAAATAAATTATCCTCTGGTAGTTGTGTACAATTTGACAGGTCATTGATTAATGACAGTTAACATTTTTTTTTT
>PVKE010033217.1:0-18055 GCA_004027555.1 Craseonycteris thonglongyai
TTTGTAGCGCCGGGGAGCTGGGATCGAGTGCCGGCCCTGGCCCATGCAGACCCATGTGCTGAGCTGGGAGCTCCCTCAGTTCACTTCTCTATCTGTATCTGTATCTTTCTCTCTCTCTCTCTCTCTCTCTCTCTCTCTCTCTCTCTCTGTCAAAAATAAATAAATAAACAAATAAATAAATATTAAAAAAAAAAAATTTAAACCAGCCTTAGTAAACATCTTCCTAGATCACATGATCCTGAAAAGAACTTGGATTGTTTTTTTTAAAAGATTTATTTTTATTGCTTTTGACAGAGAAAGAGAGAGAGAGAGAGATACAGAGACAGAGAGAAGGGGGAGGGCCCAGAGCAGTCTCCATAGTTGCACATCATTGGTTTTTCCACATGCTTTCATTCCACAGGTGGGCGCAGGGCTGTGCAGGGCAGGAGCTGGGCCAGGATCTCACCCCAGTGAGAACTGAACTGGGGGCACTCCCCAGTTCAGCATATGGGTCCACACAGGCCGGGGCCAGGATTCAATCCTCAATCCCCTGGGGCTGCAAAGTGAGCGCTTAACCCACTGAGCCATCCAGCTTCCCCAGAACTTGAGTTTTTATTCATTTAAGCCATTAACTTCTTAAAGTGAATTAAACATTATAATTTGGTAACACCATCTGGAGGCAGAGATACTATTTCATATAATAAAGCATACACAAACATCAGATCATATATATAAACAGGTGTCAATAATTGCAAATATAAAGTTTTTTTTTTCTTCCCTGTAGTTTTTAAGAGCCTCAAACAAACAAACAAAAAAAAAAAGAGGGGGGAGGGTCCTGGCTTGAGAGTCTCTAGCTGCTTGTTTTTAAAGTCCTGAGATACGAATTGGTTCCTTCTGAATTGCCCTGGGAGGTGAAGGTGCTGGTATCCCAAGTACCTCTGGTGCTTCCACTCCTCAAAGGCACACACATAGTTCCCTGAGTGCTCAATCCCTAACGGGAGTCAAGAAAACTGCGGGGGAAGCCAGGATGGCTCAGTGGGTTAAGTGCTCACTTTGCAGCGCCGGGGACGAGGATCAAATCCCGGCCCCGGCCCGTGCGGACCCATATGCTGAACTGGGAGCTCCCCCAGTTCAGTTCTCTCTCTGTCTCTGTATCTCTGTATCTCTCTCTCTCTCTCTCCCTCTCTCTCTCTCTCTGTCAAAAACAATAAAATAAATAAATCTTAAAGAAAAGAAAACTGCGGTTGCCAAACTGCATAAACTCTCTACAGGAGAGGGGCTGGAGTCCCACTGTTAGGGCTAAAGGGCGTTGACAGTGGGGAGAAAAAAAATCAACATGAGGACCAAGCAGCAGCCCCAGGGGCCTCCCTGAAGAGATTTCCAGGGCTGACGCCTGCAAGGATTTTCCGCCCCACCCTAAGAGGGTTGGGATTTGGCACCAGATTATCCATGAAACATACTCAACCTAGATGCTGGTACTTTGTGAATTCTTCCCTTACTCCCCTTTCTGGTTCTTCTGATACCTGCATATAAAAATGCTTTCCCAACCCCCATGAGATGCTGGTGCCATTTTTCCCTCTTTTGCAGTCAGCCCAGCCATTTTCGGCTGTTTCTAATCAATTCGCTCTCTAAACCAGAACTGGTGTGGTCTTCTTTTGGCAAACTTTATACCTGTGCCCCGGCCCCAAGTAGCTGGATGAAACTGAAGGGGCCTCGGACCTGGTCCTCCTTCAACCCTTCCAACTGGGGATACAAATGTTGAGGGAGGACCGGACGGTGGCAGAAAACGTGGGGGGGGGCTCCTCACTTATGCCCTGAGACCCACTCTGGAGGCTGCTCAGACTGTCAACCCACCAAGCGGGGAGCCTGCTGCCAAGACAAAAGGGACAGATTTGCAGTGGGAAGACTACCATCTCCCATATGTCTGGGGGCAGGGAACAAGCGGAGACTTTCTCAAAGAATCTATAGGCCCAATACCTTGGCCAAAGGGGCCTTCCTCACATGAAAATTCTCCTGGAATTTTCCAGTGTGTTCCCTCCCTTTATTGAGGCTACAAGACAGACAAAAGGTGGGTGGCTCCAATGGAGACCATACAGATGCCTTCCTGGCCATGTCCCTCGCGGTAACTTAGGCGCATCTTGGCGAAGGTGCACCCGTGTAAAGCTTGGGCCAGTTCACAACGAGGTGAGTCACCGCTATGCCATACGACGCTGCCATGGAAATGCAAGTGTAGGCCCACTCGGACCCCATAGCCTTGCAGCCGGGGCCACAGATATGTCACAGTCACACACAGTCACTCAGAGGTTAAAAACAGTGCCTCCCCCCTGGGATGGTCTTTACCTCGTGGCCTCTCAAGGAGACCATAGGAGGTATCAATCTCCCCGTCAGCCTGACAGATGGGCCTGACTGGGTTCTGGGTCCCAGGACTTTACCTTAGTCAGCTGTCTCCCTGGAAGGTTGGTCTGCCCCTCCGTCAAGTCCGGTCGGGTCTGGGTGCCCAATGGCAGGAGATCTCACTCCTGGAGGAAAGAGGTTCTGATAACAGATGGGAGGTGCACCGCCTCATTCCTGCCAGAGGAGTCCTGCCATCCGCCAGTCCCGACCTCAAACCGGTGGCACAAGGGACCAGCATGGTCGGTTTCCAAGTCAAGGAACCAAATGTTGTGGAAGAACAGACCATTCTGGAGAGACCAAGCGGCACTCAGAGAGTTGGAGAACCTTTTATTACACCGGCAGGCCCAGAGGAGTTCCTCCTCTAAACTCAGAGCCCTGACTGCTGGTTTCCTCCCATTTTTATATAGCAAGGCGGGGAGGTGGTACAAACGGAAGGGGAGGGGTCACCAGTCCATTCCCGGGTGGATGCAATCAGCAGGCATAGTTACAGAAGCCGGAAAGCATGGTTAGTGGGGGCGGCCATTTTATTCCCAAGCAGCCATTTGGCATTCCTATATCAGTGTTGAACATATGTCTGCAGAATTTCTGTGCCCAGAGGACTGGAAGGGCTTAGCTAAAGCATGTCTAAGTGGAAAGGATTACTTAAATTTGAAAATGATGATTTTTGAGTTATGTGAAGAACAGGCAGAGAGAAACCAGAATCATAATGTGCCCATACCTTTTGATATACTCACTGGCCAAGGGGCCTTTGCAGTTGTTTGTAACCATGACACCCATCTCTAAGAAATGTAAATAAACCCTAGGGTTTCTGACACCCATCTAGGGAATGTAAATGTAACCCTGGGGCGTGCTGAGAAAAACTTGCCAGGAAGCAAATAATCTCTTAACGAAGCGGGGGTTACCATGAACTCCTGAAAGTCATCTATTGGCATTGTTTTCAGTGATCACCATAGAGGTAATACTCCCTTGTATAATGGCAGAACAATATTGGACTTATGTGCCACAACCTCCTTGGTTGAGCCCATTAATCTGGATGGACCCAAGTCCTAATGTAGTTGTCAATGATTCCTTGCTTTTGGGTCATCCAGGGGGACAAGAGGTTAATTCTCCTCAGCCTGAGGCTGTATATAACTACTCAGGAAAAGCTGTTCATATTCCTTTTTGCTTTACTAAACAACAGGAGGATAGCATTTTCATTCCTCTTCAGTCAGAAGTTATACATGCTAATATAGGAAATAAAATTTGATACATCCAAAAGCTGGGGCCAAAAATTAGTATTCCAAAAAATGTCTCCCACCATCCTCATAATCCTTTATGTGTTAATCTTACTCAACTTAATCCCTGTAATCAAAAATTTCCTCCATGGGCTAATTGTCATTATCCTCAACCCCTTGAGACCAATTTGGTTAATTATACTAAGGGTAATTATTCTTTTTTTAATTGAGCGTTTCCACCTGATGCTACTAATAATGTTAGCTTTGCTTCAGGAGGGTTTGTGGAAGATAGTTTAGAATGGAAAGATTACGTACCCTCTACAGAAATCACAATGGAAGTTAATGGCTCTTCTGGCATCTCTAAATCAGTCTAGCATTTCAGATCCTGACAAAAACCAGACCAGTTATGGGAAAGCTTGTGTATTGGAACCCTATACAATACTAATGGAAAATTTAAATATAACATTGGAGGAAGATTTATACAATATACAGTATATGTCCCGTACACTTACTCAATGTTTAAATCATGCTTTAACAGGCCCGTGCCCACAAATGTTATAGAACTATGGGCTCAAGAAAGTGCTGAAGTCCTAATTAAGGCTATAGTAGACTATGTACAGAGTTGTACTAAAAGATTCTTAGGAATGCTAATTGTTGGGATTGTTACATTAATTGGAGTGGTTATTGGAGTAACCACAGTCACTGTGGCTATACATCAGTCTGTTCTGACTGCCCAATTTGTGGACATCGTGATAAAGAATGTTACTGCCTCTTTACAAACACAAGAGAGTATAGATCAAAATTTGGACGTCGAACTTACCAGCCTTAAGCAATCTATGCTATGGCTGGGAGATCGGGTTACTGGATTAGAACATTGGCTCCAGCTCCAGTGCCATTATAATTATAAACATATTTGTGTTACTCCCCATATTTATAATAATACAGAGGTTAATTGGACAATGATTAAAAACTCATTACTTGGAGCATGGGAAAAACATAATAATACTATTAAATTAAGAAAACTACATCAACAAATACAAATACTCCAAGAGCTAAAGCCTCCAAAGGTATCGGTAGCACAAGACGTAGATAATATGGTATCAGGCATTAAAACACATTGAAACCCATGCCTGGAGCTCACTAGGAATAGCCATACTAACTATACTGATTTTGTTTGTTCTTTGCTTAGTCTGCAGAATGGGGCAAAACCAAGTCCAACAACCCCTGCACCTCTGCAACGATTTCACCCAATTCCAATTAAAAAATCAAAAAGGGGGAGATGTTGAGGGCCTGAGGCGAAGCCAGCCACAGAACAAGGAACAACGCAGAAAACTGCTGTCCTTGGAGCCTTGTCAGCAAAAGTTGGTCTTGGCTAATCTTGTGGTGTTCCCGAGAATATGGAACAGGCGGATCCCAGCCTGCGAGCACCCCACTTCCTCTTACACAAATGACAAAGATAAGCGATAACAAACATATGCTTTGATGCATCAGGTCCCAATAAATATGAGGTTGGCCTGGAGTCGTGGTTCCTCATGCAGAGGTCCTGCCTAGCCCCCCACTTTTCTCTAAACTTGTCTCTTGTTTTTCTTAACTCCTTGCACCTCTCCATCTTGGTAACCTGAGACTGCTACGCTGGATGCAGAAGATGGAATCATTTTTAACTTGATAACAATATTTTATCAAGGGAATAGCAATCGAAGGGTTTCTGAAAGTTTTATTTCTTGGCATCATTAGCATAAATTGTATAAAATTGCTTATACAAATATAAGAGAAATAACCACTCATAGTACATAAAGAAAACGATTAGTTATCCTGAATCTCAATTTAGGTTGTTGCAGAAAACCCTTGACCGAGGAAACTCAAGCGGCACACCGAGATCAGGGAGAACACAGCTTTATTACACCGCGGGCCCAGTAGGATAATTCCCAAAGACTGAGCCCCAACCAACGGGGGACTTTTACTTTAATAGGGCCTATCATGGGGCTTGGGGATCGGTTGATTTGAAAGGAGGTCGTGGGAAAGTCCCAACCCTCAGGGTCACCATTTTGGGTGGTGATGGGGGGCGGGGGGCACCATTTTAGCTCAGGTGGTGAATTCCCTTATATGGAATTTTCCCTATCAAGGTTGCAGAGATTGGTTAACAATGTATAATTTTTAATAACTTCATCAGGCATCTTTGAGAAGCAATAGTTTCCTGGAAAGGAAATTAAGACTAGAATTTTGGTTCTCCACACATGATATATAACTTATATATCAAAAAAGTTAAATAAGCTTTGGGGGAAATAAATATAACGTTATTGTGATTCTAGTGTATTTTTATAAAGGTAAGGGAGGGAATGGTCTCTAGACTTGGAATTAATTTCTAAAAGGATGAGATCTCTGCATAGTATGTAACCAATAAGTCCTCCTTACTCAGCACCCTTAAGAACGGAAATATAGCTAGAGGAGTCCTGTGGTGTGATCACTAGGTGGTCTGCTGATGGTAAGCAGAGAGCTGGCTCCCCTTTGCACTAAATAGGACACTGAGCTGCATTATCTCTTATCAATTCCTCACTATTCCTTCCTCTTCTTACGCTCTCCCTGAAAGACTGGGACTGGCAGATCACTGCTCTATTATTCTAGTTCTTCAACAATAAAATCAAGTAAATTTCTGGACCCAGCTAGTGTGTGTAGGTCTTGGGCAAGGTTAACCTAAGAAGGTTGAGGGCTAACGATGAGGAGTTAATTTCTGACCAGTTGTACTCCTGAACTCTACTGTCACGCTGCATTTAAGATTCTACTGACACTGCTGAGCTACCCTGATGCAGGACAGATGGGGATGCAGCATACATGCAGGTCTGCCTACATAAGTTCAGTCTTGGATGTGGATGATAATTGTACCTTCAGATATTCTGGTCTGTGACTGTGTACTGGCATGCACCTTTTAAATGAGTAAATGTAGTCTGATAAAAAAAAAAAAAAAAAGACTTGGACTGGGAAACTGAGAACTACAATTTCCCACAATTCCTTTAAGATCGATTTGGGCTAAGGTCCTCCAATGACAAGATCTCCTATTCATAAGAGATTTAGTTTTGCAGGAGCCTTTGCACTTGCCATGAAAATTGCTAGTCTTGGTGTTGCAGCATCGTGACCTTTAGCAGTGGTTTCTTGTGGTTTTTGAAACTTCATGATGGGTATTGTGTAAGCATATAATTTCTTGTAGTAAACCACTTCCTGTTTTAAATACCTAGAGAGTTTTCTGTTCATTGTCTGATTCTGAGCCCTGTTTCTCCTTAAATTCATTTAACCCTGAGCAGATATACATTTTGGGGAGAGATACAATAGGAACTTAGAGTTGCAGTCCCTCATTCTAAAGTAGTGAAACATGGAGAATAAAACATTTGCAAGAAATTGGTTAGGCAGGTATACAGAAAAAGAAAAGAAACAAAAAGAAATTACATTCAGTAAGACATAATGAGAGACAGCAAATAAATATAAAAGGCACCAGCAGAGATGAAGAAAACAAAATTATTTAAAACTTTTTAAAACAATCAGAATATTAAAAATAATAAAAAATTAATAAATAACATGAAAACAATAAAATATACAAGCAGATGAAGTAACACACATTTCAAAGAAACAGCTGCAGACACACACACAAAAAAACAATATTCCTTGGCCAATTTGAATATCATCTTATAGACATCCTACAATTTTACAAACATCAAGTGAATTGGATTTCTAGCTTTTTTATCACAAATTATATTAGACAATGAGGGGACTTTATTCTAGACTATTTCAGTTTGCCATTCAACATGGAAATCTTTCACATAACTGTTAAGAGAGGTTGTACCAGCAACATTTCTTTAATATTTCTGCTGATAGTTCCTTCCATCTCAAAACAACTATTCTATGTCTCCAACCCAGATATCCCTCCTCTTTGCTCTCCTCCTTTTCTTCCCTTCCCTCCACTGTTTTCTCCTTTTCTATCTCCCTCCATCTTCTCCTTTCTTACTCCTTCCTCTTTCTTCCTTCTCCCTACAATCCCTTATATATCAGTCTCTCCAACTTGAGATTTTCACTTGGATGTCTTAATGACCCAATATAACGAAGATACTGCACTTTGTTAAGAGAAAGGAACAGAGGGAAAGACCAGGCAAATAGGCATATGTTGTAGGTATATGTGATGGAGAAGAATTAATTATGTGCAGGAACTTATAGGACAAAACCTGATGTGGGAGAGGAGAGACAAAAAATTCGTTTCACTTGTTAGTAAAAGAACCGTATTGGAGAAGGGCCATGAAACTTTGGGTAGAAAAAAAAATTCACAGTAATTCCTTTCCTATACATTCATTTCCATGAAACCAGATTCCACTGTAAGATGGTAAAGGAGCATGGCACTCATGAAAGAAAACAAAGCAATCTGGACAGAATCTTTTAGAATGTTTAGATGAGTGCTATTTGATCATCTTGGGTGGAGAGAGAAAAAGCTCAGCTGTGGTCCTGAATTAAGTGTTTGCTTAGACTTGTAGGGACCATGAACTTTTCTTCCCCTGTAAAAATGACTACACATACTGCTTTAGGAGAATAAGATAGCATAAGTCATTCACCTGAGATTCCACTTAGAAGTAATAAATTTGTTTGAGATTTGGATTTACTAAAAGCAATTGAGTGTAAAGAGCTATAAGTTCAAGAAAATAATTCCCGGTAACACAGAACTTTTCTGAGACTCTCAAAATATTTATTGTATATTTGTTCAAGCATAAATATGGATAACAAAGGTCTCAGCGGCCCTCCCCTGTGACTGAGATTTGATATCACAGGTGATTTCTTACAGCCTCAGCCACTCTCACACTGGTTGCCCAGGGTTACAGATCTCAGAATCCCTGGGTTCTCTTGCTACCCTCACAAGTAGTGGGAAATCTTTCCCCATTCCATCTTTCTTTCCTCCCAGAACTTCTCTCCTTGGTGACTCCAGGGGACAGCCTGAAACAAGAAGAAAGTTACTTGATTATATCTGTGACCCAGCAGAATGGCAACATCCATTTTTGACAGCAGAAACAATGACAGAATTGCAAATAGTAAAAATTTCTGTGCAATATTAAACATTCAGAACGATTTCATCAGGACAGGACGATATGACTCTCAACCAATAGTCTGGGAAATACTTTTCATAAGAGATTACTATTTCTCAAGATGAATATGCAAGAAATGTTTTAAGCTCCAAAACATTCATTCCTTAATGACCAACTGTGTGTGTGTGTGTGTGTGTGTGTGTGTGTGTGTGTGTGTGTGTGTGTGTGTATGATTTTGTCCTGATTTCCAAAATAACTATGCAGATTCCAGGCTTTATAATAACTGTTCTATCATGGGGGTTGTTAAATAAGCTATAAAATTCTATCCTCACCAAAGGGCCCACAATTTTCACCTTACACAGCAAAGAGAAAACAGTGTTCTCATCTGCTTATCAAAAATATTTTAGCTGATATTACCCACATCAGCTCTAATACTTCTAAGCTCCTACAAGTTTATAAGAAAATCTAAAATAATCCTTTCTTCATCTAACACAAGAAACTATATATTCCTAAGGAAAATCAGTCTAGTATATGTGGGCAATGGTCATCATAAGGTAGAGAATGTCACAAGCATGTTCATATTGTAGCATCTTGACACCCTCCTCACATTTGGGTTCATATGCAGAATTAGTGCAAAAATAATTTGACAGTCCAAGGAACTAATATTGAAATTTCAGAAATATGGTCATAGTAGCACCAGATGTGTGCATCAGTGACCGTGAATGGGGATGGGAGGGAGGAATAACCACAGAACCCAAGATTTACCTGGCCTCTGGGAGGATACAGAGAAGTCACAGAAATGCCTTGAAAATGGCGAAGATGATGTATGAGAGAGATGGCAGCCCACTCGGATTCTGAACTCGCAGAAAAAAATCAACTAGCCTTCATCACTTATAGGAGGCCCTCCATGATAAACCTGTGTCTCTTTATCCCTCCATGAGGTAGATACCCCTCATTGCTGCAGTAGAAAAAGCTTCTGACAAAGTGACTGATATGACCCTTTTGAAATTATCACTTGGGGTGTTGTTATTATGATATGGGGTTCTAAGGGCAACTGAGGGTCTGAAAAGCAGGAGGAGAGGTAAAGTGTAACATCAATTGGAGAAATGAAGAAGACATTTGTACAAATGACTGAGTGTTACAGTGACTTCCTGTGAGATTTGGAGTAATTCACTTGACATTATGGCACTTACATGTATTACAATAATAAATTATACACTTTCAAAGTAAATTTATATCATGGTAATGTTGGACTACACTTTCTGGTTGTTTACATTAAAATTAAGATATACTTTAACTACCTCAAAGTCACACAGAAACAATAACCTGTCAGAGACTAGATATTTCAATTTTGTGTGAGGGAAACTTGGGTCAGAGTATTTGTAGCATATATTCATAAAGAAGTGATGATGTTGTGGGCACAGAGAACCCAAGAATCCAGCATGGGCCCTCCCTGTGATGTCACAAAGGTGCCACAGAACAGTACAAAGGAGGGCAGAACTGACCTTTATGGAGAGGCAAGTCACCTCACATACAGTCTGCCAAAATTGGGGTCAATACAGTCAGAATGCCCCCTTTAAAAAAAGGGACTTTCAGTCTCTCCAAGCTGTTCGTATGATAAACTCATCTCTACAAAATCCTTCTATACTTATCTCTATAACAAAGGCAACATTATAATAAGTGCATGGAAAAGAGTCACTTTATTTTTTTCATTGTCTAGCATGAAAAGCTGTAATTTAGTCACTGAATCACTTGAGAGGGAGCATTGGTAGGAAGAGAAACATCACAAGTATATGAGTAGATAAGAAAAGAGAAACTTCCAGCTGCAAGAGGCCCTAGGTAATAAAACTGTTTATCATGAGGATTCAAAAGCAAAATTCTGCTTGAAAGAAAATGTTCTCTTTAGAGAGAAGACTCAGAGGTCATATGCTAAATACAACCGGAGGGGGCTGTCTCATTGAGACCATATGTGAGTATGGGGTTCTCAGCTGTCTTGCACATAACCTTGGAAATTAGAGCTGCCAGCTTCTGGCCATTATGAACCAGAGATAAAGGGCAAAGGATACTCACCTGGCCTTCCCAGATGGTCCATCATTATCTCATTGTTTTCTTTATCCTTACATACAGCATTACGCAGAGAATACCTGCATCTGATCAAGACTAAGACCAAGCACACTGGGTCAAAAACTGTCATATGGAAATTTCTTCATATAGTCCCTGATTCTACAGGGTTCCCTTTATCCTTTTGCCTAGGCATTACATCAGCTCAGGGAGGGCCCCAGATACTTCTTCATGATCCACAGATATACCAAGAATGGGCTTCCTAAGCCAGTCTTGACCTGTATCCCCCAGGTACTTCTATCATATGTAAGTTATGATTTTTAAGAACTCTTAGCCCCAAGTCATTAAGATCTTAGAAATCAGAAAACAGCTGACATTGTTTTCATGTTCCCCACATTATAATGTATACTATCTCTTCTCTCCTTACACCCATTCTATTACAGTTCCCCCGTTCCCTAAGACCCATCTTGGCACTTACATTTCTTTATATGTTGGTCTATCTCCAGTAAAAAGGGAGAGAAAATAACAAAAAGAAAAAACACAAAGAGCATAGCAAGGACATAGACCCAAGGAACACCATTTGGAAATAAACTGGCCCCTGGTTCAACCTGCGCCATCATGATCTAAGAGAAGATATGGAATTCTCTGTTCCAGCTCTTACCTCCTAGATAATCAGAGTGATGATGTCACAGATTTGGGCACAATAGGAATGATGCAGGTCTGAATGGGGATTGGTCAAGTCTCATTCCATATTCTATACAGGAACAAGAAATCTCAGGGAGCTTCACTTCTACCACAGCTCTACTGAACCAAAAATACTAAACCAGCAGGCCAGACCAGTAAGAGAGTAGATTACTACACAGATATTTACAACGTGTAGCATCTCACTGCATCAGAACCATGTTTATTCACAAAATTAAAGCACTATTTCCCTATATTTCATCACCCTAGACCCAATCTTATTAAACAGAATGATGTCTAAGTTGAAGGACCAAAAAAGGGCAAACTTCCCTGAGAAAAGATTTCAGATCCTTTCCTAGAGCGCTGGAAAATTCCTGTCTTTGTGTGTTTATTCATGCCAGGAATGTGTGTCATGAATTGTGGGAATATATCTCCAGTCACATGTCAATGAGTAGGGAAGATTTTCTTTTCCAAGACGGAGGCTATGCTGTCTTCTGAATGAAACAGAACTTTAGTGGGGTTGCTGTAAATATCAGCACTATCTGAATATCTCCTCATTCCTCACTTACTACACAAATCCATCTAACATTTTTAAATAACTTAGATCAATAGGTTCTCCCTCCTCCATAAAAGCACCTGACAGCAGATGTTGTCTCATGCTCCAAGTCACTTCCCCTAGGGTTTCACAGCCCATTGCCACAGAAACATTCTGTCCCATCACAACTCCCTAGTGCACACAATGACTTCAATTCCTGGTCTGAACTCAACTTTCTCTAAAGTGATCAGTGTGAAGCCAATGACTGGTTGCTAATAGCTATCCATAGTCTTTGCCATCTCCAAGACTTGTTGCATACCATCTTCAGGAGCACACTTTACTCTCCATCCTCCTTAGAGAGGGTGTCTCGTTATTCCATGTTGGGCTGTACAGCATGGGAGAGGGCTGACAGGGGTGATGTGAAAATGTCTTTCCTACCTTCTTCAATATGATTTTTCTTATTTCTACGCTTGATCCAGTGTGTGGATTATACCCATACACTATGCTATAATAGCTCACCTGCAATCCTTAACTCTTTTGAAGGTATTTTTGTGTGCGGGTAAATGTGCAAATTAATATTACTGGTAGAGTCAACCTGATTCTTATATCTTGGCAGATGATGTGCTCTTTTTACTGGATATTTACTTTAGTATTATTGTTAATTTCTCTATAGTGTGTCTTGGTGTGAATATTTTTCCTTATCTTACTTCAGTGGCAATCTACAAGTCCTTCCGAAATGAGACCTTTACAAACTTTTTAAAAATTCTATAGGGCGGGGGTGGTGAACCTATGGCACGCGTGCCCAAAGTGGCATGCGGAGCAATTATTTTGGCACGCGGAGCTGTGAATACCATTTAAAAAATTATTGTTTGTGCTCTTATAGACATAAAAATAATTGATACCTCTATCTCACTTGATGGGTTGGCACGCGAGTCGAGTGAGTATACTCTTATTTCATAAACTTTGGCACTCAATCGCCAAAAGGTTCGCCACCCCTGCAGGGGAAACCGGGATGGCTCAGTGGGTTAAGAGCTTGTCTTGCAGCCCCAGGGTCTGAGGATCAAGTCCCGACCCTGGCCCATGAAGACCCATATGCTGAAATGGGATGTGCTTCCCATGTGGGAGGTCCCCAGGTTGGTTCCGAACAGGCCAGGGCAGGGACTCAATCCTCAGACCCCAGGCCTGCAAAGCAAGCACTTAACCCGATGAGCCATCCCGGTTTCCTCTATTAAGTGTTTTAATCATAAATGAATGTTGTAACTTGTCAGATGCTTTTTCTGCATCTATTGATTGATACTATTTTTTTTTTTAATCTTTGGCACAGCTTTTAAAGATTTATTTTTATTGTTTTTGACAGAGAGAGAGAGAGAGAGAGATACAGAGACAGAGAGAAGCGGGAGGGCCCCAAACAGTCTCCACAATTGTACATCATTGTTTTTTCCACATAGTTTCATTCCACAGGTGGGCGCAGGGCAGGAACCAGGCTGGGGTGTCACCCCAGTGAGAACCAAACTGGGGGCACTCCCCAGCCCAGCACATGGGTCCACACGGGCCAGGGACGGGATTCGATCCTTGGTCCCCCGGGGCTGCAAAGTGAGCGCTTAACCCACTGAGCCATCCCGGCTTCACCTGATACTATTTTTATCTTTTTTTTTTTTAAGATTTATTTTTATTGTTTTTGACAGAGAGAGAGAGAGAGATACAGAGACAGAGAGAAGGGGGAGGGCCCAGAGCAGTCTCCATAGTTGCACATCATTCTTTTTTCCACATAGTTTCATTCCACAGGTGGGCGGGGCTACACAGGGCAGAAACTGGGCTGGGATCTCACCTCTGTGAGAACTGAACTGGAAACTTCCCAGTTCAACATATAGGTCCACACGGGCCAGGGCTGGGATTTGATCCTGGGTCCCCGGGGCTGCAAAGCAAGCGCTTAACCCACTAAGCCATCCTGGCTTCCCCTTATTTTTGTTTTTTGTTTATGGTCATAGCAAGCAGCTTAGATTACTACCCCCAGATTTCTGAGACTATAAAACAAGTGGTAAAATAAATTGGGGGAAATGCAAGATCAGAACTTTCCTCTGGTCTGTATTTTTATTTTCTTCACTTTCAGTTCTCTTTTCAGGTTGCAGCCCATCACCAACCTCTGACCAGCCCACCTCTCTCTACTCACCAGTTCAACCAGGTTTCAGTCTCCTGAAATGGTCTTACTCTAATATGGTTAATTCTTTGGATACTTATTTCTCTTTTATCTCTAATATTTCTTCAGAGTTGGTTTTGGAAATTGGTAGCCCTTGTGGATTCACCATTTTGTCAAGAATAGGATGTCATCCCATACAAAACAAGTTATCCTATTGAAAAATATTATTTTCCAAACATAATATGAATATTTATCATTTTTGCGCCAAACTATAAAAATATTATCAATTAATACATCAAATTTAAATATCTAAAACTAATTACCCTTTTATTTTCATGATTAATCAAGATTGATGAGACTGCTATTTTAGCAAATTCTATAAATGCTATAGATATGCTAGAGCAATCTAAAATATACAAAGTACACCACAAATTTTTGCCAAGTAGAGATCAGTAACAACTCTGAAATTACTGTTCATCAGATATTACTAAAGATACAGGAAGTTTTCTGTTCATCATTAGGCCCATTTGTGATTATAACCACAGTGGTATGTAACAGGAAGGAAAATTTTGCTATATCAAAAAAGTAGCAGTTGCTTTTGCATTCAGGAAAAGCGAGTGGGTTGTGGGTAATAGTAGTAAAAGGCAGTGTTCTATGTGTGTGTTTTATTATAAGGCCTGTCACTGCCCAAAGATTATAATTGGGCTCATCTTCTTTACAGTAAGTCTGCTTATGTGGACAAGAGTTCTGTGAGTATCTACTAACTAGACTAATTTGCTTAAATGCTAAAACTTTGCCATGTTTCCATACACAAATTTAAGCAGTCCCTGCTAGACCAAAACACAAGACTGGCTTAAACTCAAAATAGGCAGAATGCACAAATCCTGTTCAGAAGGGTCAGCTTGGGTACCTTAAATATGAGAATCAACAGGGAACCAAAAGCTGCCAAAGCGGTGACTGCTATATGGATAAATCTTTACTTTGATTTCCTGCCCATGAATTAAGCATATGCTCCCAAGTGTACAAAATTCTTCTACTTTGTCTTAGTTGGGGAAGAATGTTTTATTGGCTTACTCTCCTCTTACCTCACTATACTTAAGGCAGGAAGGTCAATTTTAAGAGATCTTATAGCAGGCATTCAAAACCTGTAAAAGAGAAATTAGGAAAGGTCAATAGAGAAAAAAGTGTATACTGGGGAAGCCAGGATGGCTCAGTGGGTTAAGCACTCACTTTGCAGTGCCAGGGACCAAGGATCAAATCCCAGCCCCGGCCCATGAAGACCCCCATATGCTGAATTGGGGAGTGTCCCCAGTTCGGTTCTCACAGGGGTGAGACCCAGGCTCAGTTCCTGCCCTATGCAGCCCCGCCCACCTGTGGAATGAAACTATGTGCAAAAAACCAATGATGTACAACTATAGAGACTGTTCTGAGCCCTCCCCCTTCTCTCTGTCTCTGTCTCTGTATCTCTCTCTCTCCATCAAAAACAATAAAAATATATCTTTAAAAAAAGCGTATACTAATCAGTGGTGACAATTGGGGTTAAAATGGAAAGGGGTGGGGGAAATTCTCTCAGGCAGAGGGCTAAGAGAGAACAGCTGTTGGATAGGAAGATTAGGTCAAATTTGCTAATTATTTATATCTTGTGCCAGACTATATTCTCTCCTCCCTCCTCTTTAACACTAAACTTTAGTTAATGTTGACTACATAAAATAAGCTTCTGATAGTAATGTTTTGGAGGAGGAAGAAGCAGCAAAATGTCCACACATTTGATGAAATGGGGCAGAGGAGAGCTAGAAGGCATAGGGGGTAAGAAGATAACAGAGATTGAGAATTCAACAAAAACACACTTTCAAGAAGTAGAGGAATTATAGCCCAAATGCACTCAAGAACCATTAGAAATACTAGGGACATTGTATAGAATTAATATTTCAAACCATCTTCTATTTATTATTCAAAGGACTTGAGAACTTGAACTTGTTATATGTAGATGCTTGAATATTTGTCCCCAGAAGATGTGTGAATTCTAATGATTTTTCCAGCAAGTTCAAAAGATTAGCAATTCTGACCCTATACTGTATAATATGTGATCTTATTGACCCTAGCACAGCAAGTCAGAAATAAAGGTTTTCTTTATTCCCTTCCTCCTCCACTGGTAGATACACATTAGGGTGGAATGTGGGGATAAATATAGGCTTTCT
Organism: Craseonycteris thonglongyai; assembly: GCA_004027555.1. NCBI lineage: Eukaryota > Metazoa > Chordata > Mammalia > Chiroptera > Craseonycteridae > Craseonycteris > Craseonycteris thonglongyai. The sequence goes on from PVKE010033217.1 coordinate 16,254, forward strand.
TTGCATGTAAGTGTTTATCATTTGAATTTTCCATACTCAAAACTTGAATCTAGGGTGTTACTTCATTTCTTCAAAACAAGCAACTCAGAAATAGTGGAGGAGATCAAAGATGGCGGCATGAGAGGAGAGCGCCAATAACTGCCTGGGAAGGGCCTTGTGAACAGAGGGGAACCCACAGGGGAAACCCTGAGAAGAAACCTCAACTAAGAGAACCACACAACACGGAACAACATCCAAAGGTTAGAGAAAAAAGGGGAGAGCGGGAGAGGGAAAGGGAAGCAGCGGTTCGGGGACAGAGACTCGGAGCGCAGCCCGGGGCTGGCAAAAACAAAGGGGGATGGGGGGACTACGGTCACAGTGGAGCTGGATCGAGGGCGGGCTGGAAGCCGAGACCTAGGGAGCGTGGAAGCCCCACAAGACTGTGGACAATTTAACATCCGAACTCAAGGGACAGCACGCAGTGCCCTAATCAGATCACAGAGCCTAAAGTGGAGCAGGGACTGTGGGGCAGGGCGGCGACACTTCCCGGCGGGCGGGGTGAGAGCAGGGCACCGGCCCACAGCAGCTCAGCACCCCTGATTTATGGAGGAGACTGACTGTGAGGGGGCGCCTTCTGAGGACGGGGCTCTTGGAGTGAGGGCTGGGGCTTGAGTGGGCACAGCTGCATTGGACGTGCTTGAGGTGAATCCGGCGGTCTCAACAGAGCCGGGAGCGGAGAGTGGCTGCTGACTGAGCTACGGCCTGTGCGCGCAGGGCTTTCGGCGCCCCGCCCACCAGGTCGCTGCGGCGCCTGTGCCAGCACGCAACTGAGCTTTCAGCGCCCTGCCAACTGGGCCGCCGCGACACCGCTGCTTGCTTGCCAGCGTGCAATTTGGCTTTTCGTGCCCCGCTCACCAGGCCGCTGCGACACTGCTGCCAGCGTGCAAGTGCGCAACGGGGCTTTCAACGCCCCGCCCACTGGGCAACTGCGCATCGCTGTGTGCACATACCTTGGCTTTCGGCGCCCTGCTCACCGAGCCGCTGCAGCACCGCTGCCTGCTCGCCAGCACTCTACCGGGCTTTTGGCGCCCTGCTCACCAGGCCACCACAGCGCCGCTGCCAGCGCAAAAGACCAGCTTTCGGCGCCCTGCCCACCGGGCCACTGAGCACTGCTGCCTGCTCATGAGCGTGCAACTGGGCTTTTGGCATCCCGCCCACCGGGCCTCTGGGGCGTTGAAGCCCACGCACGCAACTGGGCTGCCGACCGGGTCGCCGCGGTGTCATTGCCGGCGAGTGGGACTGCGCGGCTGACTCGGGCCTCTGCCAAGCCCCAGCCCATCCAAGTGCTGCCATGTGGGTGTGGCTTACAGATAAGATTGAAGGAGGGGCAGCCAGGTGGAGGAGAGAAAGACCAGAGCTCCTGCGCCCGCCCCGCACTGAACCACCAGCCCCCCTGCTGAAAGAGGAATCTGCTATTGTGTCTCAGGCCCGCCCTAGCTCCTACTCACATGCCCTCACCCCTGGCCACACCTTTACTATCCTGCTATCTAACAGCTAAGACAGCAACCTGAAGGGCCCCAGGACACAGAAGCTGTCTGCTTCCCCCAACCCTCTCCCAAAATCTCCTCCTCCCACAACTGAGCCCAAAAGAAAAAATAAAGAGAAGCCCATCTGATAGGCAAACCCCCAGAGGGAAAACAGACTCATGCGTAAAGCAAAAAGAACCACATCAAACACAATGCACACCTCAGAATCCAAAGCCCCTCCAGAAGATCAGGGGCAGTCTTTAGTAAAGGACCTTGCACACTTGGAATCAAATCTAA
>PVKE010033218.1:0-18045 GCA_004027555.1 Craseonycteris thonglongyai
TAGCATTTCCTTTGAGTTTACAATCTTTTTTTTATTTCGGTGGGGGGTGTGTTTCTTTTGTGTTATAAGTTTTTCTTAAATGGCCCAAGACCTTCTTTGCTTGTTCATATTAAGAACAAGGCACTGTGAGGTTGACTGGTAAGCTAAACAGTCAGCCTTATTGATGTGTGAGCTTTCCTTTCGGGTGAAAATTTGGATTGGGGGAAGGACAATTTACTAGTGTTCACTCGTGTAGAAAAAATTTTGTATAGTTTTTCCTTATCATCATTTCCTGAAAGAAAAATTTTCCAGTTCTTGTCCGGAGTAGCAGTTGCCCGGTTGCTAATCTTCTTGTGAAGAAGTGGAGCATTCTATTTCTTAAACAAGTTTTCTATTTCTCCCCCTAAGAGACAAACTTAGTACTCAGAATTTTTGATTTCTCAGCTTCTGGGAGAGACTGTCCTATCTGGGAGTTCTCTGGCATGTGTATTTCCTCCACCTAATTTCATCAGTTACCCTCCTTTGTTTGTTTTTCAAATTCCAGATGTGTGTAAACCTATCTTATAACCTTATGGTCTCCCACTTCTCCATACTATGAATTTATATAAAAAGGTAACTAATAATTTTATGTAGTTTCCATGGTGTGTTGAAGATGACATGTGATTGGTCTAGCATCTTAAACTGGAAGGGAAGGGAGAAAAGAGGAAGGGAGGAAAGGATGTAGAAAGGAAGGAATAGAAAGAAAGGAAGGAAAGAAGGCAGTCTCTACTCGTGCTCTATGCTTAATAAATCGAAGACCTATGTGTCTGCTCCCAAAGTTTGAATTGTTTCTACCCCAAGGATTATTTTGTTACTCAATGGTACTGAGTATTAAATATGCAATATTTCAACTAATCTCCAAATTCCTGCTTTTCAGCCTCAATCATTTCCCCCCAAGTTTTTCTTTTGTAAAGTACTTGTCTTTTATAGAAATACAGCGATTGTTATTGGGGAGGGTCTGGAGGAAGAGGCATAGATTGAAGGTTGGGAATCAGTATTATCTGTTTTTACAGGCAGTCAGTATCCATGAACTTAAAAAGACAAATGCCTTAATGAAATGGTTGGTACAGGCCCCTCCTATTTGAGTCAAGAAAGTAAACAGAAGGAAAGTTGTCATTGACTGTGTTTCTGTCTTTGTTTGTTTGCCTTTCTTTCTTAACTCTTTAATCACCTTCTAGAGGTGAAACCAGGCTAAGCCGGTCCCTGAAGAATGACCGAAGCTCCCCTGCAGCCATGAGGCAGAAATGTCATTCTGAACCACCTTAGAACCTTACTTAGGAACGTATTTTATAATTATTTGAACTCGCGCTTCTGGGTATAGCGACACCCAAGTCTCCCATAAATATTCAAACCCCATTTTCTCTTCCTTACTCCGTCAGCTTCAACTCATCTCATGTCTGTGAAAGTTTAATAGCTTAAGATTTGTATAGCGCTTGAGTGTTTGCAAGTTTATTTCAAAAACAAAATTTCATTTCATTCTCCAACAGCCCCTTCAATGTCAGAATTAATATCTCCGTTTTAGAAACACAGGAACTGAATCCCAAACAGATTAACCGCTTTTTCTTAGGTGACATGGACAGCAACAGGCAGGAATGAGATGACAAGTGAACTTTTCTGATGCCTTAGGTTAATGACAGGAAGACTAGTTCTGTTTCATTTTGCTTTTCATTGTATGAGACCGGCATCTGTTTTGCAGGGAGAGGTGCGGATCTGTCTGACCCCTCCTTTCCCCTTGTAAATGCATGGGGTCCTCTAAGGTGTTTCAGTTCCACTACAATTATCGATCTGAGTGTCTTCAGAGAAAAGGCTTGTTCTCTACCTTTCCAGCCAGAAGAGTTCCACGTCCAATAGCAACTCCTGTTAGAAAAGGACTTGCTGTGTAAGGAGCCTGGTCACAATTGCGTTCATAAAAGGGTATTTCCTGAGATCTGGTTGGAGTGTCAGAGAAATGCAGTCTCCCATCCCACTGCAATCGGCCCCCGTTTTATCTAACATCCTGTTTTTTTCCTCACACATTCAGTTACTCATTTAAGCATATTTGTGAGGTTGCTGATTCTTGCTGGGTACACCCAGCATTGCTAGCCCAGAGAAGAAAAGCGATGCAGTGCTCTAGATTTCTGGAAGGTTTGCTACCAAATGACAAGATTTTTTTTTCTTCCTGAAATAATACTAAGCCTGAAGGGGAAAAAAAGTGTTTAAAAACTAAAAGAGAAAGGAGAAAATCATTATGTAACCCTTAACAATACTCGGACCGTGGGAGTCCCTCAACTTGCAAGAAATGGCTGACTTCTCATTCCAATTTGTAAGACATCCCTGCCTCATTCCTTCCATCAGGGCTTTGTGGTGATGAATGAACCTGACTTTCACATGCCTGAGTAGTTAGGCCATTTTTGTTAAATGACTCATTAAACTCAACAAATCCAGAAAGGGAGTCAGTGAGAGGAGATGGTTACAGTATTTCATGCAGCCTGTTAAGCTCTTCACATAATGAGCAGAGTTTCCAAACTTTTGACTGTACTGCCGCTAGCAATAAAATACTTCCTGAGACACGGATGCTGCGGCTTTCTGTTTCTAGAATGTATTTACATAGATGGAGAAACCCAGTGAGGACCCCATTGTTGAGTGTGCTCCATTATCTCAAGTGAGTATGATTTGAGCATGAAAAAATTTTCCATTTTTTATTTTTCCAGAGTAGTAGGTTTTTTTTTGTTTTTTTTTTTTTACTCATGTAGTAGTTTATAATTTATTATGGCAAAATGCTTAGCTGTTTAAAAATTGTAAGACTGCAAGGGACCTTAATACAGAATGACTTCTACTTTCTCAGAGGCAAAATTATTCATACATCCACATTGCTTATGTGTGTGAAGGCTTGTATGGGTTTCTGCTTTAGGTTACTTCATATTCCTATGAAATATAGGACCTACTTGAGAGCGGAAGTTCATTCTGGAAATTACGTGTTTGTAATATTTACACTATACACTTTTTGGAACTTTTTGCATCATCGTTAAATATATATTTAGAAAATATTGAGGATAAAATATAGCACTTAACAAATCATGACTTTACAAAATATAATTGAGTTTGACTAGCTCTTGATAGGTTAGAATTTCATATATGGCTCTACCACTAATTTAATCTAGGATTTTAGCAAAGTTAAGTACAATTTTAACTTGAAGTTTTTCCACTGACAAATGAGGCAAATTGTCCACTAATATACCATAGGGTTATTCCCATAGGCAATTACTTCTTTTGATTAATGTACTCTAATCTTTATTTACATATTCAATAGAATTATCTCTTCAAATATGATTTTCATGTTTGTTACAATGAGCTCACTCTATTCCCTGAAGATATGTATATTATCTTCTAACATAGCTTATGAAGTTAAACATTTTTGAGAATGGTTGAAAGACTGTGTTCATTGCAATGTTGGGGCTTCTACCTTATTACTGTGTGAGATTGTGAGCTTTGTGTATTTGGTCCTAGATATAATGCAAAAATGATTTTATGACTAAGTATTTAATTTCCAAGATTCACTTTCTGAATTGAGGTATTCTGTACTAATGTAGGAGCTGAAGGCTAATATTTGCAAACTCGCTGGGTTTTTTACAACGTAAGATTTTTTTCCCCTTATATTTAAAATATTTGCCCTTAACATTTATGCTTTATGCATTCTATCTTTTTTTTCCATTTATATAAACACATTTTGAAATATCTGAAGAAATGAGAGATGTAATCCTTAGTCAGTTTCAGGTATATTCTGTAATGTAAGCAACGCAGAAGCGCTTTTGTCTGTATTAATACTTTAGAATTTTTCTCATTTACCAAGGATTTTTTTAGTTTGCCTCTTTCTCTCTCACTCTGTCTTTTTTCCACCCTCCATCCCGGCTATTTCTGTGCAGTATTTTATGTCCTAGCTTAATGTCCAGGAAGGAGTTTAAAATTCTTCGCATCTTTTGCTAATGATTAGACAAAGATGTCAGCATAATTTTTCCTTATCATGTTTAAGGCCTGTTTCAATGCATGTGGGCACTATAGGTAATTGATTGCCAACAGGTAGCTGGTCTGATGCCCAAAGCACTCAATTAGGGGTCAGGCCACCTGGCTCATTGCCAAGCACCTGTGTCTAGGCCCACATTATGCCAATTCTCTGTGCATTATTCATCTCAACTATAAAGGAAAGGATTTGAAAGTAATGGATGCCATCTCTTCAATGTAGTAGTTTCTTGATAGTATTCAAAGGAGTACTGTCAGCTTGTATGTATGGCTCTTGTTTCTGTCAAGAGAAAATTCAGGGAGCTTTACTTGTTGCAGATATTTTATTCAGCAAGAAACAAAGTGGTCACAAGCAGACCTCACACTGAACATGGTGAGGAGTCCAGCTTTCAGTAGCCATAGCTCAGTCTAGAAAGTTTGATGTCCTGAGGAGGGAGGACCTCCCCCTAGCTACGCCCCATGTGTGCTGATCCTGGGTGCTCCCGTCACTGGATACCGGTGCTTTGTGCTTCAGCATTATCATGGCAGAGACAGTGTGGACAGTGTTGGATGTATGAGGCCAGTATTCTTAAGAGTTTTCAGTTGTCTCATTTTTAGTGACCTGTTCCCAGCAAAGTCCAGGTAGGGATGTAAGTCCTTAGGCTGATTCATCCATTGTGATGGCATGGCAGCCTGCCTCCACGAAGACTGCAGAGTTTACACACTAAAATCTATGCGTAAACGTTGCATGGCCTTCCGTGGGAGAGGCTGCCCTCAGTTTCTGGTATCCCTTTCTTCATGTCCTTTGATTAATGTTAATTCCTTGGCCCTTATTTAACATATAAAGTTTATAAGTGTTTTCACCTGTGAAGTCTCTAAGTTATCTATGTAGTCTCTTAACATGAAAAGAAATATCACAAATTGGGACCATTCTAGGTTTTTATAGGTATATAGTTTACTTAATATTTTTCAGGGAGCCATCCCCAGGAGTCTATAATTTCCAGGTTTCTTTACCATGAACAACCAATACAGACTAGCTCCATCCTATGAAAAATGTCCCAGTTATGAGGGCTTTCCCACATGTAAATACAATTAATTCATTGCCTGGTGGTTTGTCATTACTATGTTTATGACAATATTAGTCTGGTTGCCTTACTTCTTTACCAGGGTTGTTGCTTTTGTAAAATGAATGTGTTTCAAACTTTAGCTAGCCAGCTATTTCTTATTTCTGTTTGTTCTTAAATTACTTTAATTTTGGCCAACTAAAGTGTAATTACTGATAATTATATTGATATGACTATTAAAAAATCTTATCCCAAATGTTCCCAAGTTTCTCAGATATGGTACACATTTTGATTTGAGTAATAAACATTTAACTTAGGAAGTTCCTGTATTTATGGGATCGTGAACCAAATTGTGAAAGTTCAGACTTAGAAGGTAAGACATTTAAAGCCCAGAGACCTTGAACAATTTCACGAGGTTTTACACATGCTCAGTGGAAGTGCTTTCTTCACATGTAAGTTACAAGTCAGTATTTTGTCTACTCTCCTACTCTACATCTTCAATTTGGCAAATCTTATTTGCAAGGTTAATTTTTTGACCTTTCATTATCTATATGCTTCATTGATTTGTAACATTACTAGATGTTTTCTATTTCAGTAGAGAACTGTCATTTTATTAAAAAACAAATTTACCCACACAGAAAATTACAGAGAAAGCTGAACCAAATGAAGCACATAAGATCATCATGCAAAAAAAAGTAATGCTGTAAAATAACTCTGCTAAAATTTAACTTCAGATAGTCATAAAATTTAGTCTGAATCGCTTTGGCTATCTTTCACATTTTCTCTTAAAATACTGAGTGTTATTTTATACTACATTATTATTCTTTATATATGAATAAGAATTGTACTAAAGTTTATAAATACTGCATTACCTTTACTGACATGACTGAGGATGAAATTTATCTATAAACCCCTCAGAAATATCTGCCAGTCTACTTCTTTTTCAGTAGAGAATGGGCTGCTTTAGAAGACGCATCACAGAAGAGTTTCATATACAAGCCACTTAACACTTTAACATACATAATTTGTAATGCTTATAAATAGATTAGGACATTGACAAAATGGCATTAATGTGCCATTGATAAAAATAAACACATGCTAAAAAGGAAAACTTTGTATTTACAATTAGAACTATTATGTTGGTTCTGTCATGCCATTTCTATCAAAAGTGGCTGCCAGTTATATCAGAGAGAGAAAATAAATGTTAAGTCCTAAATACGACTTATTAATATTGTGAACAAAGCATTTGTGAAGATGTGAGGAGCAGATATCAAAATAGATAAAAAGTTGTTGTTATTGCCACATACCATACACAGGTGCCAATATTTATTACTGTTTGTAGGGGAATATAATCTTTTTAGAGCAAAAATAAAGATCGGATGTTTTATTCATTCAATGTGTAGCAGTTTTGGGATTAATGTAATAAAAATTATTGTTTATAGTTTAAACCGATCAAGATGAAAACACACTAAAGCATATTTTCATTCTCAACCCCACTCTTTAACTCCTTAAGCATTGAAAGGTTGAATACAGTGAGCTAGGAGCTGAAAGCTCACTAGGAACGAGCTTTGTTTGCATTTTATCTTTGCTCTTGTTAAGGCCTGATGATGATGTTTTGCAGTACAGTCTGGGGCAGTGATCTGTCTGCCGGCCTTTCTATTTTGCCCCTCTTTCCAAAACAGAGGCAAAATAGAGGTGTCCAGGTGAGAGTGTACATCCTTAGGCTTTGTTCATTGTGACAGGATCTCAGCATGGCTCTGTGAAGACTACAGAATTTATACACTCAAATCTACGTGTAAAAGTTGCATGGTTTTCCCCGGGAGAGGCTGCCCTCAGGTTTCTGGTATCCCTTCCTTCATGTCCTTTGATTGTGCATGTGAAGTAGGAGTCTGGCTGGCCGCCTACCTGCATGACCCAGAAAAGCATCCCAGTCTCTGGGCCATGACTCTACATCCTTGTAAGGTCCTGACTATTCCAAGCTGGCTGACATTCCAAATCTGCCATATACGGTAATAACGCCTACCTTGCCCCGGATGGTTAAATGCTGTCACCTGGCCTTTGCTCTTCTGGACCCTATTCCTCCTATCTATAATAGAGAGGAGGAATTATCATTTTTTTGTAACATTGTTTCCTACCATAAGCCCTAACCTATGGAAAATGACCATCTGTTGAGTTCCTCAACAGTGTCCATGGGTCTCTCAAGCCTACTTCTTAGACAAGCTTAGAAAGTCTAGAAAAATCTAAGCAGCTAGAATTCTATGTTGATAGCTCTGTTTGAGGTGTCAGGATGACCCGTCTCCACTGGACCCTGACGACGGCATGGGGGCTTTGCTGAGCCTGAATTTGTGGCCTCCTCTGAAATCTGATGACATGCCAATCCCAGGCCTGCTTTCAGGTTTCTCAGTTCTCCTGCTAGGGGTGATGGGTCCCAAATGCTGGGGCTTCCCACTCCTCTCATTCAGTTCTATAGCTTTTATTGAAAAAGAATCTCAGTGTGTTGTTATAAACTCACCCTCTGATCTATTTGAGGGCCTGTGAATGATGGTCATAACTAATCTCAGCAGTTACATGCTGTATTCTCTGGGGAGAAGGGTTCTGCACAACTCAGATGGCCATTCTGCAAGCCCTATCTGCCCAGGATCTTCTCTAAGCCATCACCCCCCCTGAGCTTCCCTGTGCTTTATTCACTTCCTGCACCTGCAGCCTTCATTCTGGGGCCACCAGAGCCGTCTTACCCATAGGGAGGGTCAGATATGCCGAGGATTTCATGTCACATTGGCTCCTGTGGAGCCCAGTGCCCCGATTTCTTGGAGTGCACACACTCTGCTTACTTGTCTCAGGACAGAGCAAAGTCTGAGCACGATTCACTGTTCAGAGCTCTGCATACCACCTGGCCGGCCCAGCTTCTCTCACTGCCCTTCCCTGCTTCCTGTTCGCTTGCTGGAACCTCCTGGGCACACGTTCTTCCTAAATCTCTTGCACTGAAATCCTTGGCTCAGTATCAGCCTCTGAGAGAACCTGAAATAAGACAATGACTTTTATAACATGCCTACGACTTTGTAAGAGCTGCCTCACCTGACAGAAAGCAGCACACCCAAGTCAGTGGGCTGTGACAATAGAAGGGACAGAGCCAGGATTAAAGTCTCAGTAACAAGTCTCACATCAAGAGGTAACAAACAGGGAGCAGAAATTCATGAGATGATTCAACTATGTGCCAAGTTCAGGTCTACAGGAAGTCTGTTTTGTTATTTGACATTGAAATGACAACTGGTCATTGTATACAATTTACAAGTGGAGAGAGGGGAGCCCTCCACAAAACTGAATGCCTATCATCCTAGGTTACGTGTCTCCAGTTCAACAAGTGACACCAATGAAATTTAGACAATGGATCTATGTTGTGAGCCTTCCCTGGAAGTTTAGAACAGGAATCCCTTGGAATGGAGGTAATACGTCCATTTCAGGGGCAGGGTAGTGGGTATTACAGATAACAGAGTTTCTAGTTCATTAACTAACAATCAAAGGGGGAAAAGCCCCCTTTATCTTCCATAAATACTTATTTATTTTCATTGTTCATGTACCAATTTAGGAGTCTTTTATCCACTAAAAGTTGGTCCATGTTAGTGTGTGTATGTGCATATGTATATATGAGTGTGCCTAGTTTAAACGAAGGGTTCTATAATAGAAAAGTCTACACCATAGATTTTATAACAGCAACAATAAAGTAATTCTGTGATGAAAAGGCACTTGAAAGAAATGCTAAAAGTATATTAGCGGGGAGGAGGTTGGGATGGACCATAGCTTGTAGATTTGATACAAATAAAACTGTGTAATACAGATCTCTCATCCATGGATGTAGGTGGGGGCAGCCATTAAAATAGGGCACCCCAAGAAATAATCAAAGACTGTAGGGCTTTTGTGTTCTGTTGATGTTTATTTTAAAGCAAGCTTGTCTAACCCACGACCCCCAGGCTGTGTGCGGCCCAGGATGGCTTTGAGTGGGGCCCAACACAAATCTGTAAACTGCCTTATAACATTATAAGGTTAATGTTTTTCCAATTTTTCTTTTTTCTTTTTTTCTTTTGCTCATCAGCTATTGCTAGTGTTAGTGTATTTTATGTATGGCCCAAGACAATTCTTCTTTCAATGTGGCCAGGCAAGCCAAGAAGTTGGACATCCCTGTTCTAAAGTAATCAACTTGTCAGATAAGTTATCCTTTGTCAGCAAGAGCCTGGGGAGTAACTACAATACCTGCTGTAACAAAGTAGAAACACTAAGCCATTCCAGAATATTCACCAGCGACTGCAACAAGAGAAACTTTCAGTTTGGGTGGTAGAGAAGAAATATGGCTCGGCCTTATTATCAACAGTATTTACAAAGAAGACGGAGATGCTGAGCCTGTTGTTGATGAGGCCCTAATTTCAGAGCCTCCAATTTGAATAATTGCGTTTGGAGAAGGGTGTAAGTTTCTGTTGTTAGCACATCATGCCGGATTCCAGTAATAATGCACTCTTTCATGGCATTCCCCAGGTATTGATTTTCCAAGAAGACACCCCAGGATTATATTAACAAGTTTAATTAACATAATTCATCATTAACTCCCTAGTTAGTATGAGGATTTGGCATATTTCTCCCCTGTTATTACAAAGTTCTTGATTTTGCGTGGGTTTGACCTACTTTACAGTTGCTTTGTGTAGGAGAATCATGCCCTTTTTGCTTCCACATCTCCCTTCTGACTTTGGTGACGCTCATGCTGTGATCTCCTGGGGATTGCTCCCTTATCCTGGACTACAACCCGGGGCACTTGCTGTCTCAGCAATGAGCTGGCAAGCCTTGCTTGCTCCGAAACCCATGGTTTGCCCACAGATCCGTTACTAGGTGAGAAAATAGATTTTTTTATCATTTGAGTTACACCCTCTGCATACTGTTTTCTTGGTCTTTTCCTTTTTCCCAATGTCTCATATACTCTCCCTTCAATACAGGCAAAGTGTTCTTCCAGCGGCCTATGGAAATGTTGTATCTTCAACCAGTCTCTAGGAATGTCTTCTTTGGCATCTTCCAGAATCTCTCATTAGTTGTTTCTTCTTTGCTGTAAGGTTAAGGTTATATAAGAAAGCGACAACTTGACATTAATCACTGTGCCACATGATTGAGCGAGAACACCACCGGAGGAGCAATGAATGACACAAACTGTGACAATGGGGATGGAGAAGGCACTCCATGAAGTTGAGGTAAGGGCTTTTCCCAGGGTGACTTCAGTTAGTGGTGCATTGATTTCCTAATTGGGATAGCTTGTCAGTAACCCTCACATCATTGTAACTGTGAGTGGCAGTTATAGAATTTTATATTTAGCATGTATCAATGCATACATGCATGCGACCTAGGATTCAAGTGACTACTTTTGCGAACTGTATGCATTACAATCAAGAATATAATATCAGCAATTCGCCACCCCTTGTGTGCCCTTTTAATGTATGACATAAGTACTCTCATCACACCTTGAGAAAAGTATATGCATAGCTGGATGGACTGAAAAAGCAATTGTAGTAAAGTTGCCATCTGGCTTCTGAGCTTGAAATTAAGTTGGCAGATTTGGGCATTGGTTTCTCTATTGCTGTATATAAAACTTTCCCACCCTATCTCATTATCCTTGAACAGATGACATGGTTGACCATGTTCTTTTTTTAAAAAAAATATTTTATTTTATTGTTTTGAGAGAATGTGTGTGTGTGTGTGTGTGTGTGTGTGTGTGTGAGAGAGAGAGAGAGAGAGAGAGAGAGAGAAGGAAGTGGGGAGGCCCAGAGCAGTCTCCATAGTTGTACATCATTAGTTTTGACATAGTTTCATTCCACACAGGTGGACGTGGGGCTGCTCGGGGTGGAAACCATACCAGGGGCCTCCTGCATGGGAGGAGAGAACCTTCACCACCATGCCTTTCTGCTGCGTTACTAGTTGTGCTGCAGTTCAGTATGAGTTTGCACAGGCTGAGGTCAAGATTCAATCCCCGGAACTTGAGGTTTCAAGGCAAGCACTCAACCTGCTGAGCTAGTCTAGCATCCTCAACTGTTTCTTTTTAGAAAATGTTTCTCCCTTGAATTTTGTAAAATCACTTTATCCTGGTTCTTCCACTTCTGGTTCATTCTCATTCTCTATCTTACTATTCTGCCTCTTGTTTAGATTTTTATATTCCCCAGGAGTGTCCATTCATGGCTCTTTTTCAGATATATTTTTCTTTTAGTTGAAAATGACTTTTCAACTAGGTTGGGCAAGAATGAAATAGATGGACTGAAGTACCAGAATCATCTAAGCATAGGCTGGGCATCACTGTAGTCAGAATTTGTCACCAAACTTCAGTCATGCTCTTTCCAGGTTCAACTCTGTCCTCCTTCTTCCTTCATGGGTAGGATTCATTTTTACAAAATATGTGTAAAAAGCCAGAGGCAGAGCTCAACTGTGAGCTTCCCAATGCAAACCCAAGGGAAAACTTACTGGTTTCTCTCTGAGAAGCCCCAGTGTCAATTTTTAGCAACATATAGGCTCTGATGATTTGAATTTTCATCCAGAGGACCATGAACATGAGTGGAGTTTATTGTATAACATAGGTCAGTGTTTGGCCAAGGACATTCTGAGCAGGACAATGCTTTGTGCAAAAATGTCTGGGCATTGTATGCTATTTAGCATCTCTTATCTTGGGGAAATAAATGCCCACAGTATCCCCTTCTGGAACAGCCCTCAGTTGCCTCCAATGGGTCAGTAGCTGTGCCACTCAGAATAGAGAACTCCTGGTTTAGACCAAAAGAGCCCATCTTTGAATGGGGTGGGAGCTTTTTGACCTGAGGTCATGGGCTCGGAGTACAGGAATATAGATTTCTGATAGGAGACTTGTGTTTACTGTTTAATGAAAAAACTACAAGTAAGATGGCTATGAATGGATGTTACTCTAGGATTTTTCTATTTCTAAGCCCACTTCCTAGGTAATATCATCCATTAAGATTTTATCTCACAATGTCAGGCGAATGGCCTTTAAATCAATCAGTACAGCAAGATTTGTCTGCTGAGACCAAGCCATTATGTATACCATAAGTGCATCTGTTACTGTAAGCTGTCGGGTGTGTGCCTGAGTTGATCATTCACTTTTTACTTCAAATTTTTCTTCCATTTTAATTCACTTTCTATTAACTACCTCATGGCTTCAGTGCATTCTGTACCTCACAGATCAATTGAACAGTAAATTGTATTGATTATGCTTCTTAAAAATTGTTATAATGTGTTCTGTCCACTCACTTGTTATTGCAATACCTTGAGTTACCCAAAGAAAAATGTAAGTGTATCCCTGGATAAATCATTTCTCTAACTCTTTCTGGAATCTTTCTGTTTATCTGCTATAGAACTACTAAGAAATTCTTTCCCTAATCAATATGATTGACTTGGTACATCCAGTGATCTCATATATTATAGGAACACCTGACCAATGGCTGCCGATGCCCTAAGTCTGTACACCTGCCTGTTTTGGTAAATACTTTTGTTGGGATACAGCCTCTCATCTTCACTTACATGCTGTCTGTGGCTGCATTCATGCAACAGGAGCAGAGTGGTGTAGTTGCCCTTTATAGAGAAAGCATTGACACTTGCCTTAGAGAGTGGAGTGCCAGCCCACTTGCACACCAAGCAGTACTCTGTATGTGCTGCTCCTGTGATCACATCCTCAGCTGTACATAGCTTGAAAGCCATCTCCATCTGCTCTTACACCTCAGGGTCTAAAGTCCATGAATGCAGCCTGGTGTTCCACAGGCAGGTCACCAGCACGTGTGTCTGCCCCATTCGACTCCAAGCACACTCTTCCAGTCTTGTCTAATGGCCATCTCACTTGACTTCTAAAGTGTTGTCTCACATACAACTTTTTCAGAAAGTCAAGTGATACTAGATAGATAGAATTAATAGTTTCCGTTCTGCTTCCCTTCTCCACCTTAGCCTTTATTTATTATTGTAATGATATTTTCTGTTTATCAATCCTTTTTTGCATGTTGGGGACTTTAAGGTAGTGACTATGCCTAACTAATACTATTATCTTGACCATGTAAAGCATTCTCCGTCATGTGGTAGGCTCATAATACAAAATTGGTGATGAATAAATAACTGAATCATTTTTTTTTTTAATTTTTTTTTTTTTGAACTGAACTGGCGGCCTCACCACATTCGGGAAGTACTCCCCAGTTCAGCATGTGGGTCCGCCTGGGCCGGAGCCGGGATTTGGTCCTTGGTCCTCGGGGCTTCAAAGTGAGCGCTTAACCCGCTGAGCCATCCCGGCTTTCCCAACTGAATCATTTTTAATTCCAAATTGGGGCTGTCAAATATATATCATTTCTTATACAGTGGTGATGTAACATAGCCTAGTTACATTTGCACAGATCTTATTTGACACTGAATGTTACCTATGGAGTTCCATCTGGTACGTGGTATTAATAAAAAGGACTGCAGCTCTAGTATTGGTAATGCTTCCAAGTAAGAAGAACTGTGTTTGGGTGGGAGAAGAGTAAGGTGCTGTTGTTGCTGAGGAGTTGTTACCTCATTCTCTCCGGAAGCTGATACGATCCTAAATATGTTCAGTTGAGATGCAGTTAGAAGTTCTATAGAGGTTTTCTTAGCCACACAATTTAATAAAATACCGTATTTTCCGGCGTATAAGACGACGCCCTAATTTTACAGTTAAAACATAGGTTTAGGCCTATATTCGCTGTATAAGACTACCCCCCACTTCCGAGGCTGTAGTCTTATACAGCGAATATAGGCCTAAACCTATGTCTTAACTGTAAAATTAGGGCGTCGTCTTATACGCCGGAAAATACGGTAGCAGCTGATGTTCACAGTTTGTAATTATAATATTGATAACAAAACTCTACCACCCTTTGGATGGCAGCAGTCCTCTGTTTCTGGTCCGTGTTGGGCATGCTGACTATTATGTACAAATATCTATAGAATATACTCCATATCTTTGGGAGTTCAGTATTAAATTTCCCATATCTATGCCTCATTCTGTCATCAGACTTCCATTTTCTAAATGTTTCTTAATTCATTATTAGACTTGGTAGGCCCCTTGACACAAGTGTAAGACGTACTCCAGTAGGTTGTAACTTGACATTGTCAAGTGGTCAGTTCCCCAAACTGAGTTGGTAGGTTTTGAATCTGGATCCCTGGATCTTCTGATTTAGAACCAAGGCTTTTGGAGAATCTTGTAGAGACGTATAGATCTAAGCCTATAATTTCTCAAAAATTATGTGAAGGTACTGCAAGGCAATAGGAAAATTAAAAAGATGAGTAATACCCAATTTTTTTCCCACAAAATATTTTCATTCTAGTAGAAAAGCTAGTCAACAAAATCATTATATATATTATTGCAAGGGGCAAATAATTGAGTGAAAAATAGAACTATGCATGAAATATAGCATGGCTTATACAAAAGAGTAATTATTTCAGACTAAAAGGATCTTCAGAATATTTACCATAGCCATTTGGCTTATAATTTCAAGGATAAAAATAACTTTATATGTGTGTATATATTATATGTGTAATATGTTGGGAATTAATGGAAGGACACTGTTGAGAAAAGGTCATGTAAGAGTATACAAATATAAAAATAGTGTAACAAGTTTGACATATCAAGACATAGATTGCTAGAAATGGACCATTTCAGGATGGATAGAATAGGGAACAGCAGGCCGTGGGAAATGGTGGTAGTTTCATGTTGAGGTAGTTTTGGTAATAGATGCTGAAGGCGAATATATTTTTCCTAAAATGCATTTTTACTTCACAACAATGAAGTATGCTAGTAACATCTGTACATTTTCTGATTTGTGATTTTGGGATAAGAGTCAGATTATATTGTATTATGAACAGTTAGTTCCTTTTGGTGAGCCTAGAAAAAGAAGTCCTAAGAAAAGTCTAAGGATACAAAAAAGAAAGTAGTCTAAAAAAATAAACATTATTTGACTTTTAATTTTGAAAATACACTATTAATAAGAACACATATATCAAGGTTTAAGGAGGTACACCGTATTTGGAAATTGAGACTCACTAGCAGTATACATGTTCTTATTTCAAAATTAGGCTTAGATTCTGTTGCTACTGAAATCGGCCTCCATCTCTAATGTGGACAGCACATTTTCCTTTGTCTGTTACTTTCCCAACTCTTCCCAAGTGCCACTGAATGTATTAACGCCAACTCCTTGGAGAACGAGATCTACAGTGCTCCAGAGGCGCTTTTGAGTAGGCGTGTTTTGTGAGGAAGTCCACTGTCGCCAGATATGCAAAAGCAAGTGTGATAGCAGCACAGGCAACTGGGACGTCAGGCCGTACTGCCTGATGCTGGTGATTGCCATCACTGTTGCATTTCTTTGTCTCATGGAAAGCCAGAATGAAGACAAAAAGCCTTTAATGTGCATTCTGAGATTTTGGAGTGAGGTAGAGTGGGGGTTCCAGATGTGTTGGTTTTTGCTCCAGTGGGGGCAGGATGTATCCTACCATCATTGTCCTTGTCACACTTACTGGACTCTTCCAGGGCCCATTGCCTCTAAGAACCACTGTGGTATCTGATGACACAAACAGCATTCCACCTGCTGTGAAAAGCCTGTTCTGTCCTGACTGTCCCTTCACTTGTACTTTACTCGCAAGGACAGGGGCCTTTACCCTGAGTTCATTGCATAGAACTCCTCAGGCAGGATCATCTGAACTTATAAAAGTCAGCTACATGTCTCAATGAGCAGACTTCGGTTTTCCCTAGGTATTTTTTTTGTTTTTTAAGAAAGCAAGTGGTTTTATTTGAAATGAAATCTATAATTGATTTTAACATCGCTTAGGGAGGTGTAGCTTTATACCATCCAGTAGCTTTCTGCTTTGTGGCCCTTTGGAGGTGCCACTCACTTTCTCGAAAATGACTTTACAGCCACAGATCTCCTGTTTGAAATAACTATGTTCTTACTATTAGTGGATTTGGGTATGCTGAATACATCGAGGCCCTGTTCCCCACGTGTTGTGCCTTCTCTTGTAGAAGCCAGTGGGCATGTGTCAGGGTTAACAATGTCCCTGATGCAATGTCCCGCTGAGGGGAAAGAGCATTGATTTCTTCTTAGAGCATGTTCAAGAATTGCCTTCTGGCCATGAGTCCCTTGTGATGTGTCAAGAGGCAGATGTCCAATGTCCACATGTGGTAAGAGAACGTTACTACTTCCTGGGACCGGGGGATTCTTGGACAGACTGGAAGCTTTGAAGATGAGATTAGAAGTAGCCTCTCTGAAAACGTGTCTATCACTCATTGTTCTGTGTCATCTTTCATGTTCAGCCATTTAGCGACTTTATCGAGCACCTAAGAGGTACTAGACATTGTTTTGGAATCTAGGTTGACAGTGGAAAGAAAACATGCAACAATTCCTTTCCCCATAAAATTCACACAAGTCAGTCACTCAGAGCCTGGTGGCAGTTTTAGGGAAAATGCAGATATTCCTTATCATCACCCACAATTTTCCGAACATTTAAAATGCAGTGTCAAAATAAAGGTGCATATATCTGAGAAGGTAATGCTGCTAATGTTCCTAAAACAGAGGCCAAAATGGCACCGAATTGTAACGAGAAGACACGTTATTAGAGTTGGTGGCGCCTAGTGACATCAAAGTCAATGAGACTATTTTCTTAGATTGTAAGTTCAATATTAAAAGTGCAATTTAGGAAATCATTTCAGTATCATTGTATTTTAGAAGTATTCCACTACAAACTAGCAATTTGTTGAAAAACAAACAAACAAACAAACAAACAACTTTCTTACTCAATATACATGTAGATGTATGGATAATGAAGGAAATTCAGATTAGTGTGCTTGAATCTAAAACTGTATTTAGCATTGTGAAAATTAAGGGGCCCCTTTAAATAGTTGATGCTATCTGAAAGAAGTGAGCATAAAAGTTGTGCTTCCTTTAGGTAATCATATTGGTGCTAGGTCGGCAGTTTAATTCACGTCGTTACTAATGAGCGCATTGCCCTGCAAAATATATTTTTGCTTTTAGTGGCAGCTGAATTAAGCAGCACTGTGAATATTGGTCCCTATTGGAATAAGCAGTTTCTAGAACTCTGGATCTTTTATGAAATGGCTATCCTCTGGAAAAACATAAAAGATTTATGGGAGTTATTTAACACATAAAATAAAGATTCTACATAAGGCATTAAAGTTTGAGAGAAAAATAGGGCAGATAAGTTAGCTCTGTTTTTTTTCCTTACTCTTCCATGTGTTGTTCAACAAATCACTTCATCTATTTACATCCCAGTGGGTTAGAACATTTGAGCAAGAAAAAGAAAAGGAGAGGGGATTTTTAGGAGTGGATTAGAGGTGCAGGTAGCTGCCTTGAAGAGTATGACTAGAGCAACCCCAGAAGAACTTGGGATTGGAACCAAGCCCTGATAACGGTAAACTGAATGTCAACAAAACTTTAAACGATATTAAACTGGAAGTAAGTGATCTGGGTCAAGGTTTAATCAAGGGAGACGAGGGTGTGGAAAAGAAACAAATGGGAAGGTGGGAAATAAAATACAGAGAGATTCATGATTGGATGATTAGAGGGCCGAAGCTCTGAACACTGGTCATTGTGGCAAGCATGATCATAACTTGTGTTGTGGTCTAAGAAGTACCCAGCCCAGTCTCCTGTTAAGAATGTGTTTTCCCTTGATCTTTAAAGATGTTTGTATCCGCATGTTCATCGCAGCACTGTTCACAGTGGCCAGAACATGGAAACAACCAAAATGCCCTTTGATAGACGACTGGATCAAGAAGATGTGGTACATTTACACAATGGAATACTACTCAGCGATGAGAAATGATAAATTACAGTCATTTCTGGCAACATGGATGGACCTAGAGACCATCTTATTAAGCGAAATAAGTCAGACTGAAAGAATCAGGAAACACATGACCTCACTTATAGGTGGAATATAAAAGTGAAAGTAACAA
>PVKE010033219.1:0-18045 GCA_004027555.1 Craseonycteris thonglongyai
CCGTTCCTGTCCCCAAACTGCTCCTTCTCCCTCCCTCTCCCGCTCTCCCCTTTTTCCTCTAACCTTTGTGTGTTGTTCTGCGTTGTGTGGTTCTCTCAGTTGAGGGTGCTTCTCAGGGTTTCCCCTGTGGGTTCCTTTTTGTTCGTAAGTCCCTTCCCAGGTAGGTGTCTGGGTTCTCCTCTCATGCCGCCATCTTCGGTAGAATTTCTTATTAGCTCAAAATAGCTAATTAATTCAAGATATATAAGTGAAAATGAGAGCAATTTCTGAACAAATCTTTTTGATTATCCTGAGGACTCAAGACATTTTTGCTTCTCTTCACTCATTTGAGATATGTTTAAGCTTATTTTCAATCTTAGGTGTAGATCACTGGGAAAACCATCTGAGCTGGATATTTGCATGAAGATAGTTTCTTAGGGAGTGTTCTTAATACAGTGTCTATGAAAGAGTGAGAACAGCAGAATTGGTCGAGGAGACACGAGATATGGTCACAATAGATCCCATAGAGATTTAAAGAGAGAATAAACCTCTGGTGTCCCAATTTGAAGCCAAAGGCTTCCAAGGTTCGCCTCTTGCATGGACAAGTCATTGGATGTGGTGCCTCAGAGAAGGAAAAAAAATGTGAACAAAGTACTTTACTTCGGTCTAGGGCAGTGGTGTCCAAAATTTTGGCTTCCCTGGGCTGCATTGAAAAGAATAGGGGAAGCCAGGATGCCTCAGTAGGTTAAGCACTAACTTTGCAGGCCTGGGGACTGAGGATCAAACCTCAGCCCTGGCTCCTGCAGACCCACATACTGAACTGGAGTGTGCTTTCCATGCAGGAGGCCCCGGTTTGGCCCCTGGCATGAGGGGGCTTCCCTCCCATGTGGGAGGCTCCCAGCCTATGTCCCGCCCTGCACAGCCACCATTCACATGTGTGAAACAAAGCCATATCAAAAACTGATGACATACAACTATGGAGACTACTCTGGGCCCTCCCCCTTTTCCCTCTTTCTCTCTCTGTGTCTCTGTCTCTGTTAAAAATAATAAAATAAATCTTAAAACAAAAAAGAAGAGCCACACATTAAATACACTCACACTAACAACATCTAATGAACTAAAAAAAAAAAAGGTCACAAAAAGAACTTATAATGTTTTAAGCATTTGTGTTGGGCTGCATTCAAAGCTGTTCTGAGCCACACATTGGCCATGCCTGCTCTAGAGCAATTCCAAGACAGAAACAGCTGTAAGTCTTTGGCAGATGGCACTCCCAGCCACAGAACAGGGGACTGTCTCAGTGTAAAGGGGCATCTACATCTTTTTCTTTTTTCATATAAATCTAAAGTTGTTTAACTTTTGATAATGAGCACCTATTGACCACTAGTTTCTAATATCTGCCACACATTAATGTGTACATAGGATCGTATTCTGAATATTATTAACTCTATGAACATAACATATCTTGAATATTTGTGAAGGTTTTTGTGTTTATTATTGACAGAATGGACTGTTTACTATTAATGATTCCTTACCAGAGATCTTTACAACATAGATTTTTGACACCACACAGCTGCAAACAAAATGTACATCACTGCAACTGTTACAGATGAAATAAATAAATAAATAAATAAAAGGACTTCCCTTTTGTAGTTCTACTTTTCAATCAATATTTGTCTAGGGCTCAGATGAAAGGGGTTTCATGAACAGGTCACAAGCTTTTATGCTGACATAAATTCTGTCTGTTTGCAACTGTGTTGTGCCGAGTCTACACAGTTTCTCAGTTGGACGCTTACAATAGTCTGCCAGCAGGCACCTCAGCCTCCCATTGTCACCTCTTGAAAACCATTTTCTCCATGGGACCCAGTGAAAACCAGTCAAAATATAAATCAGACCACCTCATTCCCATGCTTAAAAACCTTCCAAGACTCCCACTGCACTCTGAATATATTTCAAAGTCTTTACCATGGCCTAAAAGGTGTTCCATGATCCGGCTCCTACCTGTTTCTCTCAAATTCCTCATAACATCAACCACTGAATTAATGAACATCAAGCAACACTGGCCTCAATTCTGTTTGTGTAAAGTAACAAACTCTTCTGACTCAAAGCATTTGCTTTCTGTACCCCAAACACTCTTCTCTCTGAAGTTCATATCCTCTCCTTCTTTAACTAGCTCTCCAAAAATAGCTATCTACTGCCCTCCCTTCCTCCCTAGGCTTTTACTGCCTCTCCAAGCACCTGCCCACACCTTTCCCAACATGACGGATGGCTCTCCATAACATCTTCATCACAACTCTCCATGTTATTTTATTAATTTGATAACAAGTTTATTTTTAATCTCTCCCATAAGAATGCAAACTTCATGTTTCATTCCTTCCAGTTTTAACAATCTGTAAACTCTATTTCATATATTTAGTAGATGTAACACATAGAGGAACAGTATGTTAAACAAAACTTAAGAGTTAGCTGAGGACTACCCTAGAAGAGTGTTAGGCCATGCTAAGATTCTGGAGCAATGGAAATCATTGTTAGAATTTTAGAACTGTGTTTTTGCAGTAGAGAAAATATGAATATTTATCTCCATCTGATGTAATTACCTGTTCAAACTGTATGCATTTTATGGTATTCACATATGTACTTAAGTGGTGATTAAAAATTATGTCTTATTGTTGATCAACACTAATATGACCAAGTTTTTTGAAACACTTATTTTGAGCCAGTCTTTACAAAAACTTTTTATGCTCTTGCAACACATACGTAAAACATTCATATAAAAACTTTTCTTAATTCCAAGAGAAATCATCATATGATCGTACTACTTAAAGTGTCACATCTCCCAGTTCCATGCCCACCTTAAACCCTTACCCACTTTCACTTTTTTCATGGTGCTTATACTGGCCAATCTTTGTATTTATTTACTTGCTAATCCTGTGACTGTCAGAGAACAAGACTGTCTTGTATACTCCTTTATCTTTATTCCTAGAATAAGACTTGGCAAATAGGATGTGCTCCATAAATGTTTGTCAAATTAATGATTAAATTATCCTGTTATTCTAACAAATTCACATGTATAAAAGTTTATACTACCCAATGAGGCAGAATAAATAAGATATGTTAGTCACTACAGCCCTTCCACTCTAAAAAATCAAAGAATTTATCTTTTCTTTAATTCTCTGTATTTATGTATGTATAAAGGCTGCCTAATCCAAGGGGTTCACCACTTACTAGCAAGTAATAAAACCACATTTCAATCTATTCGATGGGCATATAAGTAATGGACATCTAATTGTTAATTGATAATAGTTAGATTGATATTTGTTATTTGCTACATTTCTTTCCAGTAGTTATCTAGTTATCCCAATTAAGTGATCTTTATTTTCAATGGACAGTGAGAAAGAAAATAGGAAAAGATTTTGTCTTTTTCATTCACTACTCTATTTCTGGTGCCTAGAATAATAATTAGTACACATGATAATCTCTCAGAAAATGTTTACTGAATTAATAAATTAACATAATTTACACAGCCAAATTAAATAAAGTCTCTTCTCTGGAAAAGATATTCATCTGATATATTCCTCTATTTAGTTAGATTTTATTTTTACCACATATTCTTACCCATATTCTTTTACCAAACACATCAGCAAAGAATAAGCATTAAATTAGAAGTAAGGGTCATCATATTTCTAGGTCAGGCCTTTTCTTCTGTGACTGTATGCAAATCCTTTAAGTTATGTGGGAGTCAGTTTCTTGAGTTATCAAACAAATAATTGGTTCTTTAAGATTACCTTTTACTACTAAAATTATATGTTTTCTTCAATACCCACCATTACTGTATTGAATGTACACCACTAATATTAAGTCCATATTAATATGCATCTGTTTTTAGAGACAATTTGTAGACCAGTATACATTTTTTTTCTCTACTCAAGTAGAGAAACTATCTCAATTATTCAAACCTCTTTTCTTTCATTTTTTTTAAAGATTTATTCTATTGATTTTTGACAGAGAGAAACAGAGACAGAGAGAGACAGAGAGAAGGAGGAGGGCCCAGAGCAGTCTCCATAGTTGACATCAGTTTTCCATATAGTTTCACTCCACAGGTGGGCACAGGGCTGCGCAGGGCAGGAACTGGGCCGGGAGCCTCCCACATAGGTCCTGGAAAGAACTGAACTGGGGGCACACCCCAGTTCAGCATGTGGGTCCGCATGGGCCGGGGCCAGGATTCGATCCTCGGTCCCTGGGGCTTCAAAGCAAGTGTTTAACCCGCTGAGACATCCCAGCTTTCCCAAACCTCTTTTCTTAAATTCTCCTTTCTCCTTTGTTTATAGTCAGCTACAAGTATATAATGTGATCCTAATTGCATGACTAAGGGATAAGAACTATACTAAAATTATTAATTAACAACTATTTGGGAAAACTACATGACTGACTTACAAATGAGGAGCCTTGTACATTTGGATGCTGCTGAGGAAAACAAAAATCAGCCACCACTATTCAAGTTCAATTCTGTTCTATGATGAAGAACTCACTACCAACAATGGCTTTGAAATCCAATGATACATAATATTGTGTTCAGTAATCTAGTGTCTATCTTATATCAGAAGGCAATTTTGAGGCAATTAATACTTTCTATTAGCCAGTTGCATTGGTTACATTATTTAGCAACATTTTATTCAATATAGAATTACCAACATCTTTGCAAGTAAGATGGCATTATAGTAGTTAAGTTATTAAAAATACCATTAAAGAAGAATTGTTGGGGAAGCCAGGATGGCTCAGTGGGTTAAGCGCTCACTTTGCAGCGTTGGGGGCCGAGGTTCGAATCCTGGCCCTGGCCCGTGCGGAACCACATGCTGAACTGGGAGCTCCCCCAGTTCTGTTCTCTCTCTGTCTCTGTCTCTGTATCTCTCTCTCTCTGTCAAAAACAAATAAATAAATAAAATAAAAAGAAGAGTTGTCAGTAAAAAATTATATTTTTTATTATCAATATTTAAGAAAAAATCTAATAAAATAAATCAGTACATAAAATGAAAATTGGTATTAAAATAAAAAATAATTAAGGTTTTAATTTTTTATTTAAGTGATGTAATCTATGAAATTGAGATAAGAGTAGTCTTAACCACATTCTCTAGTGCAGAGGGTAGAATAAGATCAAATAGTCATATGATTTCTTCTGTGAATCCTTCTAGGGTGGGATGAAATCCTTAGGGGGGATTGTTCTCTCTAATCCTTGTATATTGTGTTTGTCACCCTAAAACAATCTCTTCTTCCTTTTTCTTTCTCCCCCAAAATAATTACTGGAATCATTGAAGTGGAATATTCTCAGTTGTTTACCTACAGAATTGTGTAGACAATTCTGACAGAAAGAAAATAACACCCATCTTAACACCCTGACAGAAAGAAAATAAAATCATCTTGATCTCTGGGTTCATGCTAGTCTAAGAGAGTTATGGCAGTCTGATTCTTTTTACCAATACATTAGTTTATGAAAAGGCTTGAGATGTATGTGTGGTCCCTTCATTCTTTCATCCATCTCTTTAAAAATTAGTTTTGAGTACCTCCTATTTGCCAGGCACGCTTTAAGGCATTAAGGATATAAGAAGATGTGTGAAAAAATACCAGTCACTGCTCTTCATAGAGCTTATATTTTAAAGGAAAGACAAAAATAAAACAAATATAAATAAATCAATTACAATATCTCAGGGAGTGGAAAATTCTATGAAGAAAAATACAGGCAGGTAAAGCGATAGCAAAAAAATGTGGAAAGAAGGACTCGGTTTTCAATAGTGATTGGGAAAAGCCTTTGTGTGAAGTGAAAAGAAGTTGTGACTGAAATGTTGGGGGGGTAGGGGGAAAGCTAGAATACAATTGGATATCATTTTTTTTAAGATTTATTTTATTGTTTTTGACAGAGACAGATTGAGACAGAGACAGAAAGAGACAAAGAGAAGGAGGAGGACCCAGAGCAGTCTCTATAGCTGTACATCATCAGTTTTCAACATGGTTTCATTCCACACAGGTGGGCGGGGGCTGCACAGGGTGGGAACTGGGCTGGGGGCCTCCCTCATAGGAGGCTCACCCCCTTAAGCCAGGGGCCAAACCAAGGGGCAAGACCCAGACTGGGGATTTCCTGCATAGGAAGCACACCCTAGTTCAGCATATGGGTCTGCACGGCCCAGGGCCAGGATTTGATCCTCGGTCTCCTGAGTTCCTGGGGCTGCAAAGCAAGTGCTTAACCTACTGAGCCATTTCAGCAGCCTTGGATATCATTTTATTGACTTTAATTACTGTGTAAGCCTAAGAGACAAGCATATGTGAAAAGAATGTAGGAATCTGTCATGTCCAATGACCTTTACATTTAGATAACAAAGGCATTTTGTATATCTCGAGACAAGAAAAGAACTAACTTAAATGATATACCATTTGAATGGAAATTATAGACTCTAACCTCACTTAAAAATTACCAAAGATATTACTTAAAAATAAAGGATGTCTCTATAAGATCACATCTTCCTCTATAATGTGAAGTCCTTGGTATAAAAACTGTGAGCAGATTTCATTAAATTTTAGTCACTTCAGGCTTCTAAGCTAAGAGAGTGACCTCAAAAATTATTTGGTGAGCGTAAGTGGAGAAGGAGGTGGAAGAGGAGGGAGAGTGAGCTAAATATATGCTGATGTAAAGAAAGCTGACTCTAAACACATACGGTAACACATAGACAAAGTCGTGTAAAGTTGTACACCTGGAACCTATGTAATTCTTACTAACCAATGTCACCCTACTACATTTAACAATTAAAAATTTAGTTGGAAATGTATTTTTGAAGATGCTATAATATATATTTTTTTATTGTGTAGTTATTTTTGAATGCTTGATAGATTTATAATTAAGTTTAGGAATGTTTATAACAATAAAATAAAACTTATTTCATTAATATTTACATCAAGATACAGATACGTATTTGGTAATACAAATATTTGGTTGTAAAGTAATATAAAGAGTATTTAGCCTATTACAGTGACAAGTCAACTTTCTAACTTGTTTAATGATTAAATCTCAGTATATTTATAATAATTACTTTACTTTGGAAGTATTTGTTATTTAAAGTGAACAACATAGTACTTGAGCAAATTAACTATATAATATTTGTAAATACAGTTCAAATGTTTAAATGAACTTAACCAAAGTACTAAAAGGGAACAAATATTAATCCAGGTTCTTTTAAAGATAATTATTATAATTACTAATCTTAAAAACAGAATAATCAAATATGTAAATTGGACTTTTTAAGTGTTAATTTAGGAAACCAGCAACTTTAATAAATTGAATATTTATGTTTCTAAAAAAATCTTTGAATAATCTTCAGTGTGCAAAAAAGTATCCATGTGGGCAAGATAAAACATTTTATTACAATGACATTTGGAATTAGCCA
Organism: Craseonycteris thonglongyai; assembly: GCA_004027555.1. NCBI lineage: Eukaryota > Metazoa > Chordata > Mammalia > Chiroptera > Craseonycteridae > Craseonycteris > Craseonycteris thonglongyai. Next base: position 7,407 of record PVKE010033219.1, read on the forward strand.
CAAAGAAATGCTACTCCTAGCAGGAGAAATAGTAAGGGAAAAGGCCCTGAAGCAGGAACATGCCTGCATAATGCTTGTGGGCAAGTGTGATTTTTAGAACTGCTGTGGCCATGTTGCTCCCAGACCAGAGGGTGAAACCTGAGAGAGGAGATCGGAAGCCAAGATCCATGTGAGGTGGAAGCAGGGTTCTGGCATGCTCTCCCTGCCTTCTCACTTCTTGCTATATAGGGTAGCACACACTCTTATTTTTAAGCTGCTTTGAAATTGCAGTACTCTGTTGCTTGCAGGTGAAAAAATCCTGAATAATTCCAGTTACTATTTACATTCTTTTACTCTTCTTCAACTTGCCAGACAATGAGCAGACAATCTTTACTAGACAGATACACTAGGGGTCTTTATTTTCAAGCAGATTTTCATTTGCAGTATAAGATTTTTTTTTTTTTTTGGTTGTTTTTTGGTTTTTGGGTTTTTTTTCTGGAGTTAATTATTACACAATGGCATATGTGTATTTGTCACTTCAATTTTATAGGCATTGTCTTTCTGAGCTTCATTCAGTCTCAGCATGGAGTTCTTACACTCAGTTTATAGAAAAGGAAACTGAGCTTCAGAGTAGTTAAATCACTTAAACATGAAGGCAGGTGTTCAAGTGCCAATCTGTTGCTATTTACATTATAACCAACTGTTAAAAATTAGTCTTTGGCATAAAATCACAGGCCAACTAAAATTCTAAAGTCATAAATTTAGGATAATGGCTCTCTAATAAGGGCATTTGGGGCAAGCTAACAGGAGAAATGATTTGACGGGGCACCTTTCACATGAAGCTTTTCAAATAAAACCACATTAGTAGCTTTATCTATTCAAAATCATGACACATTGAAAGAGCCAGGAGCTTGTAGAGAGTTGGAGACACGGTTTTTATCATTTAGTAGCCAAGTATCAAGATTCAGTTTCCAATTACTAAACTGATATGGATAGTAATATATGTATATAACTCTTAGCATAGTACCTGACATCTAATAGCAGCTCCATAGATGATAATCACTGTTGAGCAAAATAAGTTGTCTTTTAAAAACTTCACAAGGAATCACAAAGAGAATGGTACATTTTAGAACTTTTATCAAGCAATTACCCATAGCTTTCAAATTTCATGCAAAAAAATTTAAATTGTCAAATAGGTTTTTCTGTTTGTTTGTTTACTAATATACCTAAAACATCCTTCCATCATTAACCTGATACTCAGTCTCTGGCCAATTCTGACTGATATCTGTTAATATATAGTAAGACAGTAAAAAGAAAATGAAGAATTTCATGTAATCTTTGACCAGGATATTAAAGATGAGGGTTCATCAGTTACATGAGTTAAAAAAAGGGGGGAGAAAAAAACTGAAATGCTAATATAGAGCATTAAAAAAAAAGAAGTATTAAGATATTGAAGTATAAAATAAGACCTTGAGAAAATCAATTAAATTCACAAATACTTCTATAAAAGTGAATCTGGACCTCAGGATTACAAAGAAAGTGTTCAACTACTGAGCTATCCCAGCATTGCTCTGATTGGAAACTTTAAGGATGAGCTAGGGAAAACTTCAATGAAATAGTGATTTTGCAGTCAAAACCAGAAAGAGCAGGAAATAGCCATGAGGGTGTCTAAAAGGGCGTTCTTAGCTGAGAGAATAGCAGGTACAAAGGTTGAAATTAGGAATGTGCCTGAGGTTTTCAAAAAACTGACAAAAGTGCAAAGTGCCTAGAGGAGGAATGTGGGGGATATTAAAGAGGTAACAGGCAGTCAACCTCCATAAACCTTGCTTCCTTTTCTGAAAAATAGTTCTAAAAAGGATGCTTTCTGCCTATGATGGTTGTAAATACTCCACAAGATAATTCTTACAAAGTACTGAGCACAAGGCCTAGACACAGTAAGTGCTTAATAAATGTTATTTCTTCTTGTTTGCTGTTTTGTGGAAGTACAGCCAAAGGACCATCTATGTTTGATGCTGATGAACATTTTAATTATAATTTACTCTACCTGACTCTATGACCATTTAGAGACCATTGAATTATGATGTCATTTTCTGTGTGGTTTTGTCTTCATGGGGGGATATGCCAGGTTTACTAATGTTGGTATTCCACATTATTTTTATTTTTATTTTTTTATTTAATGTCCTCTCCCCATTCCCCTCCAGCCCTCCACCCCCTTACCTCTCCACCCCCACCCCCAGACAACCACCAAAACCACTGACTGTGTCCATGAGTTTTTGGTTTTTTGTTACTTTTAGTTTTGCATTCCACTTATGAATGAGGTCATATGTTTCTTGATTCTTTCAGTCTGACTTATTTTGCTTAAGAAGATGTTTTCAAGGTTCCTCCATGTTGTCTCAAATAGCTGTATTTAATTTTCTCTAGTTGCTGAGTAATATTCCATTGTGTAAATGTATCACAAACTCTTTATTCAGTCATCTAGCAAAGGACACTTTGGTTGTTTCCATGACTTGGCCACTGTAAACAGTGCTGCAATGAACATTGGAGTACATATATCTTTGCAAATTAAGGTTTTAAGGTTTTTTCAGTAGATACCCAGGAGAGGGGTTGCTGGGTCATATGGCACTTCCATTCCTAGTTTTTTGAGGAATCTCCATACAGCCTTCCATATTGGTTGTACCAATTTACATTCCCACCAGCAGTGTATGAGGGTTTCTTTTTCTCCACAGCCTCTCCAGCACTTGTTATCCCTTGTCTTATTGATTATAGCCATTCTATCAGATGTGAGGTGGTATCTCGTTGTGTTTTTTATTTGTATCTCCCTAATTGCTAGTGATGTAAAGAATTAATGCTTTTTTCTAGACACTTAATTGTTTTGGGTCTTATGTAGAGGTCTTTAATTCACTTGGAGTTAATTTTGGTATATGGTGAGAGTTCACAGCCCAGATTCATTTTGCATGTGGTTTTTCAATTTTCCCAGCACCATTTACTAAAGAAGCTTTCTTTTCTCCATTGTATATTTTTTGCTCTTTTGTCAAAGATTATCTGTCCATAGGTTTGTAGACTTATTTCTGGGTTTTCAATTCTGCTCCATTGGTCTATATATCTATTTTTCTGCCAATACCAAGCTGCTTTGATTATTGACACTTTGTAGTATAGACTAAAGTCAGGGAATGTAATGCTGCCAGTCTTATTCTTTTTTTGGAGGATTGCTTCGGTGATTCTGGGTCTTTTGTGGTTCCATATGAATCTGATAATTTTTTTAATCTATTTCTCAAAAGAATGTCTGTGGGATTTTTATTGGAATTGCATTAAATCTGTATATTGCTTTGGGTAATGTGGCCAGTTTGACTATGTTTATCCATGAACATGGAATATCTTTCTATTTCTTTGTATCTTCTTCAATTTCTTTTAATAGTGTCTTATAGTTTTCTGTGTATAAGTCCGTCATATTCTCTGTTACCGTAAGTTTATTCCTAAGTATTTTTTTGTTTGTTTTGATCGCAAAAGGTATCGTTTCTCTGATTTCTTTTTCTGAATGCTGTAGGTTTTTGTACATTGATTTTGTATCCTGCCACTTTACTGTATTCATTTATTATTTATAATAACTTTCTGATGGAGTCTTTAGGGTTTTCTATTAAAAAAAATCAGATCATCTGCAAAAAGTGAAAGTTTAACTTGTTCATTCCCAATTTGGATGCCTTTTATTTCTTTTTCCTGCCTTATGGTTCTGGCTAGAACTTCCAGCACTATATTGAATAACAGTGGTAACAGTGGACATCCCTGTCTTGTTCCTGATTTTAGAAGGAAAGGTTTTAGTTTTTCTCCATTCAGTACGACATTCACTGAGGGTTTGTCATATATGGTCTTTATTATATTGAAGTACTTTCCTTCTATACCCATTCTGTTAACTGTTAAGTGTTTTGATCATAAATGGATGTTATATCATGTCAAATGCTTTTTTCTACATCAATTGATATAATTATATGGTTTTTATCTTTTATTTTGTTTATGTGGTGCATCACATTGATCAATTTGTATATGTTGAACCATCCTTGTGCCCCTGGGATGAATCCCACTTGATCATGATATACAATTTTTTTTAATGCATTGTTGTATTCTATTGGCTAGTATTTTGTTTAGGATTTTTGCATCGGTGTTCATGAGAGATACTGGTTGATAGTTTTCCTTTTGGGTGATGTCCTTGCCAAATTAGATGCAATAGAGTTCCTTTTATACATTGACAAATTTTCAACTTTGCCATTATGAGCATAATTAATGAGCTTAATCAGGCGAGACAAGATAGACTCTCATATTTTACTTAAGAAGCTGGGTTTCTAATTCAGATCACGTGACCTTCTACTATAGAAAATTTCCTAAGGTGATTCAGCTCAGTGATGCAGCCTAGAGGAAAGCCAGCAAGACTCTCTCAGCAGAATTTATCTCATATCCTTTTCTAACTGAATGCTATTTGCCCTTACTCAATACTGCCACGTGTTTCATTTCTCTTTTCCTTTTCCACATGTTTTTATGAGTGTGAAAAATAGCTGCTACTACTACTACTACTACTATTTTATAAAGGCAGAACTGAGATATAGAGATGAGGAGACATACCTTAGTCCTGGGCCCAGATATATCCCCCAACATGTGCTCCTCCTACTAGAAATAAGAAAACCTGGGTTTTAGTCTGATTGTCCCCTTGTGGATACGTGTTCTTGAAATAGCCTTCTTCTTTGAGTCTGTTTTCTTAGAGAGTTTGAACAAATGGCCTATAAGAGCCTTTCAAATATCAATATCCCATAATTCTAAAGTAATAGTGAAATGAGCAAATTAGTGGACTATGTGGGGAAGAAATTCAACTAGACTAGGAATTAACCCAAAAATATAAATATGTTACAGATGAACAGAAACAGTTCTGTCATATATAATATATGTATAGAAAGTTGAGGAGGTGGGAAGAACAAAAGAAGACAGGTCCTGAATATTTATATTTGGCAAAAAGATCCCAGACTTTTACATTGAATTTCCCTTAAAATAGGTTATTAATAAATTTAAGATAAATATGAACAAAAAGAAGCATGACAAAATAAAATAAACAAAATAATTTTAAATAGTTTAAAGATTTGTATTTATTTTTATAAAGATAAATAAGGGGGAAAAAAACAATACAACTAAAATATCATGCCAAAAAAAAAAAAATTTTGACAGCTGTTCATTTTTACATTTTTTTCTTATAGTATTTTCATGGGAAATTAATAATTATAAAATTAATTAAGTTAATTAATAGAACTCATGCTTTCCAACCAAAGCCTGACTCCAAAAATACCTATTTTAAAATGTTTTTCAGTCTATTTTTTTTTAATTACATGTTGCAAGAAACATCATTATGCAAATTTATGCACTAGTCACTACAACAGTGCTGTCCTAAGTTGCCACCATGAAATTCACCACGGTCTGTTTGAGTTGGAGACTTCTCTTTATTATCTCTTGTTTCACTGATCTGTGTTTCATTGAACATGTTGGAGAGGTCTTGAGGGCTTTGGCAGTCCAAGAGCCCTAGCAATTTTCTACCCTGTCATATTAAAAGGAAACTGTGCTATATCAAACAGAATCACCCTTACTAATGCAGTGAAGTAGTAGGAAAAAATAAGGAGAGAAGAGAATGCCAGCATAGCTCAGTGGCTGAGTGTTTGCCTCAAAATCATGAGGTTTGGGGTTTGATTCCTGGCCCTGGCCTATGCAAACCCCATATGCTGGTTTGCAGTGCAGCTGGTAACTACTGAGATGGCTCGGCAGTGAAGTCTCTTGCTTCCCATGCAGTAGGGAGGCCCCAGTTCAGTTCCTACCCTGTGCAGCCCCACATCCACCATGTGGAATGCAACCATGTCACAGTTAATGATGTGAAAGTATAGAGACTGTTCTGGGCCCTCCCCTCTTCTCTCTCTCACTCTCAGTTTCTCTCAAACAATAAAATAAATCTAAAAAAAAGAAAAAAGTGTAATCAATTCACCTCAACATATATTTTGGGATATATTCTGAAAAATTACATGTCTTTTTTTTTTAATTTTTGTAATGAACTCATACCAGTCATTTAAATACAAAAAAAGACTTCAAGAAACTACATTTTGCCTACTCTATATTATACTGATACTTCAGTTAAATGCATGCATTTGAGGCAAGATATTTGAAATAACAAATTAATTGTACCTGTTTCTATCAAACATAGGAAAATTATTAATAGTATTTATGCAATAAAAAGTTATATCTCACCACAAGTATACTACTGCACTGAAAATCAGATTAGGACCCTCTCATAATGGTAGGGAGAAGGAGGCAAAAGAATCACTTATTCCTTAGAGAACATTTACTTCTATAGCTTTAGATAAAACTAACTTGTCTTTTGATAACAGTCTTTTAGTTGTAACCCAGGAAAAGAGTGACTTACATTGATTATTTTGCTGGTAGAATCTTGAGAGTATAAAAGAATGTGATTCACTCCACTACAAAGAATGACAGCATTAATATATTTTTTTTGTGCTGGCATTTGAGATTTCCTCCTACCCTTCTTAGAATGTTAAATTCATTGAAGCATCATTTAATTTTTTTTTACTTTAGGTAATTAAGATAAATTTAAAACATTTATGTAGTAATGAGTCTACAGAAGACACAGACACTAAATTAGTCATATCACTGGATTGCCCTTCCATCTACTTTTGTGGTTTACTCAAGATGTAAGCTTAGATTTTTTATGACTTAAATTTTTATATACTAGTTTAATATGTTCATTACAACTGAATTTCATGTTATTATGCTTGGGTCCATTTGTTATTTAAGTAAGTGAAAGCTTTTTTCCATTGAATTTTCTTTTAAAATAAATTTGAATTTTCTTTCAAAATAAATTTGAACAAAAGTAAGTATAACAAAATAAAAGTAATAAAATAATATTATTTATTTTTGCATAAAGATAAATAAGAAAAGAGTAAAACAATAAAACAAAAATATTATGTGAAGACTGGAAAATATTAGCAGGAAAAGGAAATGGCATTTACAAAAATGTATATGTAGCCAGATAAGATATCAGTGGCTTAATCTAACCTCACAGTATCCACGTGAAAACAAACTTTCACAAGGAGATTTAGGGTTGGGTTAATGGGAGACTGGATATGTGGTGTTGATAATAATCCAGATATCTCCTTTTAATCTATTTTCAATACCTTTAAAGATTTATGTTACTGTTTTTGACAGAGACAGAGAGAATGAGGAGAGCAGTCTCCATAATTGTACATCATCAGTTTTTGACGTGGTTTCATTCCACAAAGGTAGGCAGGGGCCAAACAGGGCAGGAACTGGACCAGGGGTTTCCCTCATGGGTGGCCCACTCCCCATGAGCTGAAGGCCAAACTGGGAGCCTCCCACATGGGAAGCTCGCCATGGTGAGAACAGAACTGGTGACCACACCTCAGTTCAGCATATGGGTCTAAACAGGCCATGGCTGAGATTTGGTCCTTGAACCCCAGGGCTACAATGCAAGCGCTCAACCTGCTGAGCCATCCCGACATTCCCTATTGTTAATATTTTTAAAACAACATAATAAATACATTTTATGTCTAGTGTAGTGGCTATCATGGAAGAAACAAATGAAAGGAGCATTGGGCGTCATCTCCTTGTCTCTTTAAATAAAGATTAAGAGATGTGTCCATCAGGGGAAGAAAAATAGAATCACAGAATTCACAGTATAACTAGACTTAGAGTTGATGCAGTTTATTTAGAATATCTTTATAAAAGTTGAATGTGTAATTACATGGTTAAGCAAAGAAAAATCAGCTGAATATCATATTGCTTTTGATTTTTAATATTTAACTCAATTTATTTGGGATAGGAGAGCATCAATTAATATTTGTTTTATATCAATGCTTCCTAAGTTTTTTGGAATAAAAATTTATCATCATTTGTTTGTTAGGTTATCCATTCCTCTAAGAATAAGTATTTGTATAGTCTATTAAATAATCTCAGGGAATGAACATATTTGTTTTGGATATTTTCAGTTTCCTTTAAGGCATCTTAAGTACAAAACCAAGATTAGGATTCACTGTTTTATTACTTTGAGACATTTAAAAATCTCTATACCAAGGATTAAAAAACTAATTCTATTTTACTGGATTACTATTCCAATAATCTCTTGCTTTCCATCACAAATATATCTGTAAGCCACTAGGTATTTATTGTACTTCTAGATTGCAGGAGTTCCCAGAGAGATTATTTTTGAAAAACTGGAATAAAATGATTTCTGATTTTTCTGTCTTTATAAGCCTCTGTTCACAAACCACAAGCCTAAAGGGAATTAAATCAACTAAAAAGAAATATGTGCTACAAAGGGAGCTTTAGCTCACGTTCTGGTCATTTAGACAAAATTCAATGCCACCATTGATTTATACCATGTATTGTAGTTAAGATAGTAATTGCTACATTAAAGTTTATAGTATCTCCAGTACCTCTGAAATATTTTTTTAAACATGACTGTACACTAATAAAGCATCAGGCTATTACTGTTTCTGTTGTATATTGCTTTTTACAAAGTATACTCTTTTTTAACAAAATGCAATCTTTTTTCTTTTTTTTTTTGCAGCTTTAACAACCAAAATTCTTCTACTGAACTATCTCATAGACCCACTAAAATTTATATTGAAATATATTTTGAACCTAGTGTGTACCAAGTGTTATGTATGTCACAGGACGGTCAGAAATTAATAAGATATGTCTCTGTCTTCAAAGAGTTTATAGTCTCTTTGGCTGTAAATACAGATACGTAGCCCTATTATTACATTATAATGTGGTAACACTAAGTGCAGTGTGCTAAAGAGTGAATGGGAGCATCAGAGGGAGCTATGAATTGATCACAGAGGCCTTTTGAGAGGCTCTATTAATAGGCGTGAACTCTGAGAGAGTGGGAGTGAACAGTATTCCTGAAACATGGAAGGATATACTCGAAGGTACAGAGGGAATAAAAAGTGTGGCCATTTGAGTAGCTGCTGTCTTTTTTTTTTTAATTGTTAAATGTATTGGGGTGACATTGATTGGTAAAAATTACATAGGGTCCAGGTGTACAATTCTACATTACATTGTCTATTCATTGCGTTATGTGCACACCACCCAGAGTCAGTTCTCTTTTCATCACCACAATTGTGATACTCTCTCTTTACCCACCCCGCACACTCTCCCACCCACCTTCCCCTTTACCCTCAGGTAACCACTAAACTATTGACTGGACCTTGAAACCATCCTATTAAGTAAAATGAGTCAGACTGAAAGAAATGAAAACTCATGGACACAGTCAATAGTTTAGTAACTGTAGTCTTGTCAGAGCCTAGAGCATGAGATAGCAGTACCACTAGATAAGACAGACAGGTAAGAAAGACATTGATCTTAAAGGGCCAAAATCTTACACTGAGGATAATGGGAACCATTACAGAGTTTTTTATCAGACATTTTTTATGTAACACTGCAAATCTATTCGTACAGGCCTGTCTCTGGGTTCCCAAACCATTTTTTTTTTTCCCAACCCAGCTGTTATTTAAGAAACTGACTTTACATGGGTACAGAACAACTTCATGCAACGATACTCAAAAATACCCAGTTTCAAGCCTATATTCAATGATTATGGCCTCACACACCAGGGCTTCCTATTGCAATCGAAGCATGACACTTCACAGGCCCTGCTTGGTACTTCTGCATTTGCAACCCAGAAATGTGGGGAAATTTGGGCCTATCCTTCAAGAACGAGTTTACAAATCGATGGGATATTCCATGTATCAAAATATACTAATATTATTAATTGAAAACCAACCTAACAAGCTATTAAATAGAACATGTTCCATCATCCTACCTTGATAACAATCTAAAAAGCTTTTATATAAAAGCTTGACTGGGTTTAGAGAACCTAGTTCCAAGATGTCTCATTCTCATGATTATTAAAAAAATGACTCAATCCCTTGTTGGTTTTTTGGAAAGAGGACTCAGTTTTTTGCCATAAAGATGTTATCGAGGTGTTCTTATGACATGGCAACTAGCTTCTCCCAGAGCAAAAGATCCAAAAAAGGAAGCAAGGAAGAAGCTATTAATACAATGCATTTTATTCATTGATCTTAGAAGCCACACAGCATTACTTCTACGACAATCTATTGGTTTGAAGTGAGTCAATAAATTCAAGCCAAACTGAAGAAAAGGGGGAACAGGCTATACATTATGAATGGAGAAGTATGAGAAAGAGTGTGGGTTTTAAAATTTTGAATTGCTACAGCATAAAAACATGGGAGATAGCCACATGCAAAAACCAAATAAACAAACAAAGCAATTGGACCACTATCTTACACTATATACAAATATTAACTTAAAACTCATAAAAGACTTAAAAATAACACTTAAAACCATAAAACTCCTATAAAAATACAGGCAGTAAGCTCCTTAGCACCAGTTTTGGTGATACTTATTTGACATCAAAAGGAAAGACAGCAAAAGTAAAAATAAACAAGGCGGACTACATCACACTAAGAAGCTTCTGCACAGCAAAGGAAACCGTCAACAAAATAAAACGTAACCTACTGAACAAGAAAAAATATTTACAGTCATATATTTGACAAGTGGTTAATATCCAAACTATATTGAA
>PVKE010033220.1:0-18037 GCA_004027555.1 Craseonycteris thonglongyai
AAACCTGTACGCTGCTCTGTGGCTCAACTGCTAACCACTGAGCCCAGCAGTGAAGTTCTTGTCTCCCATGCGGGAGGCCCCCAGTTTGTTTCCCATCCTGCATAGCCCCAGATCCACCTGTGCGGAATGAAACTAAGTCACTAATAATGATGTACAACTATGGAGACTGCTCTGGGCCCTCCCCCTTTCTCTCTCTCTCTCTCTCTCTCTCTCTCTCTCTCTCTCTCTCTCTCTCTCTCCCTCTCTCTCTCTCTCTTTCTCTCCCCTTTACCTTCTCATAAACAATAAATCTAAAAAATAAAAAAAAAAAAGACAAATGCAGACAGAGAAACATTAATAAATGTGATGGTTATGTGTCAACTTGACTGGGCTACAGGGTGCCTGGCTATTTGGTTAAACATTATTCTGGATTTTCTGTGAGGGTGTTTTTCAATAAGTTTAAATTTTGAATTAGTAGACTGAGTAAAGCAGATTAATCTTTCTAATGTGAGTGGACTTCATCCAATCAGTTGAAGGCCTGAATAGAACAAAAAGGATGAGAGGGACAGAACTCCTCCTACTGACTTCTTTTCAAGCTGTACATACGTTTTTTTCCTCCCTTTGGACTCAAATTGAAACACAGGCTCTTCTTGGGTTTTAAGCCTGCTGCCATTTAGACTACAACTACAAATTTGGCCCTCCTGGTCCTTCCTAGGCATTTGCACTCATGCTAGAACTACACCATTAGCTTTTCTGTGTCTCCAGCTACACATATGATATATGCCTATTGTTTCTGTTTCTCTGGAGAATCCCTAATACAATAAATAAGATACTATTATGTGCTCCACCCTGGACTACGAGTTGGGCTTCCCAGCTCTCTAGTTTAAAGAGATGATAGGCTAATTTCAATGTGATGAGTGCTCTAATTGCGTTACATACCTACAAAATGCCATGATACCACACATGGAATATCTACTTGCATAAGGAGTCAAGAAGGCTTCACTTAAGAGATGACATGATCGGAGTTGTGAAAAGTGATACCAACTTGGGAAGGTTGAAGAAGTTAAACTACTGATACATCCAATGAATGGAATAAAGATCAGACATAAATCAGACATATGAATAAAGGTACTATGGACATTCTATAAAACAAGCCCATTTAAAGTGTACAGTTTAGTTTTTAGTAGATTCTCAAAGTTGTGCAACTATCACCACAACCTAATTCTAAAACATTTTTATCACTCCAGACAGAATCTCCGTGCCCACTGGCCATCATTGCCCTTTCCATCCCCAGGCCTAGGCAACCACTAACTTACTTTCTGTCTCCACAGATCTGCCTTTTCAAGACACTTCATATAAATGGAATCATATAGTAGGTGGTGTTTTATGTCTGTTTCTCTTATGTAGTACAATGTTTTTACGGTTCATCTATAATGTATCAGTACACGGTTCCTTTTTAAAAAATAAATATTTATTGAAAAATATAACCTACACACAGAAAATTACACATATTTTAAGAACAATAAAAACTTTTTAAAGTGAACACTTTCATGAAACCACCAGACACATCAAGAAGTAGAACCATTCTTGGACCCTGAAAGCTCCTTACATCTCATCCCAAACTTTACCCCTTCCTTACAAGAGACCAATATCCTTAGTGCTACTGTGCGTTAGTTCAGCCAGTTTCTGAACTTAATAAAAATGGAATCATGTATTTGGAATGCATGATTTTGTATTTGCTCCTAATCAGCTATATCTTTTTAAAAGACTATTTTAAAAAGCAGTTTTAGGTTCACAACATAACTGAGAGGAAGATAGAGATTTCACGTATACTTTCTGCCTCAACACACGTATAGCCTCTGCCATTATCAACATTTCTCACCAGAATGGGGCATTTGTTACCAAGGATGAACCTATACTGATACGTAATCACCCCAAATCCATAGTTTACCATAGGGTTCACTGTTGTTGCTATACATTCTATGGGTTTGGACAAACATATAGTGGCATATAGCCATCATTATAATATCATAGATTATTTTATTTTCAGTGTCATACAAATCTACTTTGTTCCTTTTTATTCCTCAACATTATTCCATTGCATATATGTATATATATATGTATATATATATACATATACATGTATATATATATACATACATATACCCATACTTTATTTTGTTTATCCATTCACCAGTTGATGGACATTTGGGTTGTTTTCATTTTTTGGCTATTATGAATAATGCTACATGAACAAATTTAAGTACAAGTCTGTATGGATATTCATTTCTCTTCTATTGTATTTCATACCTAGGAATGTAATTGCTGAGTCATGTAGAAACTCTTTCACATTTTGTGAAACTATCTTCAAAAGTGGCTTGTACTATTTTACTTTGCCACTAGCAGTATCTGAGGTCTCAATTTCTCAACATTTTTGCCCACACTTGTTATCTTTTTTTGTTTGTTTGTATTAATTATAGCCATTCTAGTGTTTATGAAGTGGTGTCTCGTTGCAGTTTTGATTTGTATTTCCTTAAGCACTAATGATGTTGGGCATCTTATTGTGTTTATTGAATGTTTGCATATTTCCTTTGGAGAAAGCCTGTTGAACTCTGTTCCAATTTCCTTTTTCAAATTTCTCATGGTGTATTTATTAGATCTCTTTTGGTTGCCTGTGACAGAAACCACCTCTACCTACCTTAAATGAAAGAACAGAATTTATTTTGGTTGGTGTGGATGACCTCTAAGGGCAGCCATGCAATGAAATGCAGAAAAGACCACACACACACACTGGATACTATAGAATCCCCAAGAAACACTCTTCCACTGGTTCTCGCTCAGTTATTTCATCCTTATCTCTCATCAAGTCTGGCTTTCCCTTTTCAGGACACATTTATTGCTAATTATTCTTAGGTTTCCCTCTCTTCATTTTAAAAGAGCAAGCAGGTATCTCTTAGCCGTATTTTAATTTCCTAGGAAAAAGATTCTAATTGTCTTAACTTGGATTATGTGTCCACCCTTAGATCAAACAACGGTGGCTAAGAAGCTGGTAACCCATATGATAATCATGTGAATCCAGAGCAGAAATTGGCAGCTGTGATCCTCTGGCACATGACGTGCTTTTGTATAGACATTGAAAAAAGAAAGGTGTTTCTATTTTGAAAGAGTTGAGGAATAAGAAAAAAGAAACTAGCAAACAAAAAAATACATGTGACAGGGATGTTTGCAATCAGAAAAACCTAAAATATTTGTTATCTGACCCTTTATAGGAAAAGTTAGTTCATTGCAATTGGCAGGGGGAGAGGAGCAGTTTCTCTAGAAGAAGGGTGAACTGAGTGGGTTTACCACTCTAAAGGAAAGCTGCAGACCTCCATTCCCACAGGATGTGGACAATGACCTCATGCTCAATATGCTTGGAAAACCAGATAGCAAAATATAAAAACACTTCTGTTTTGCAGGACGTTCCCTAGTATCCGATAAGCTAGAGAATCTCAAGAGGAACATATGTAGTATGTTCTCTTTCCTAAATTTATTTGACCACGGAAACTTTAATCCCTCTTATCTCCAAGGAAATAGTGTTTCACGGAATACCCTTTGGGAAAACGTGTATATGGAAGCTATCACGTGTACTGATGTCTTTATTTGTAGTCTCCCTGACTTTGAGTTCAGCAATGACTATGTGCCAGCACTGTGGTACTACGTGAAATAGAGGCCCATAATGAATAAAAACAAATCCCCTGTCTTCGGGGAGTTTTTAGTCTAGTGAGGCAGACTGATAAGAAAAACAGCAAGCTATGCTATAAGGATATGAAGAGTACTATAAAGGATAACACAGAGAAAGGACACATTCTCAGCCTTGTGGGCTAAGTGGTGGGGACATCAAGAAAAGCTTTCAAGAAGACATGATGACTGAGTTGAACCTGAAAGAAGAACTTCTGCATAGAGGCAAATAGAGGCAGTGGCATTGGATAGAATTGTGTCATTTCGAGAGTAATTGAGTAGGGGAAGCCGGGATGGTTCAGTGGGTTAAGCGCTCACTTTGCAGCCCTAGGGACTGAGGATCAAATCCCGGCCCTGGCCTGTGTGGACCCATATGCTGAACTGAGGAGTGCCCCCAGTTCAGTTCTCACCGGGGATAGACCCCAGCCCAGTTCCTGCCCTGTGCAGCCCTGAACCCAACTGTGGAATGAAATTATGTGGAAAAACTAATGATGTGCAACTATGGAGACTGTTCTGGGCCCTCCCCCTTCTCTCTGTCTCTGTCTCTGTATCTCTCTCTCTCTCTCTCTGTCTCTCTCTGTCAAAAACAATAAAAATATCTCTTTAAAAGAGTAATTGAGTAGAACTTAGTGATTGAATACAGAGATGAGAGAAAAGAAGGGCAAAAGATAACTTTCAAGATTATGAATTGGACAATTCACAATGAATTCGGTTTGGGAGCTGTAGGATTTATTGTCTCACAGGCCATCCTACTGGAGCTGCCCTGCTAAGTTGAGTATATGAGGCTAGAGTAAGGTGACCAGATTTTAACATTGGTAAAGTGGGACATGATTGACAGGGGGGAAAGGGGGTTCTTGATTAAAAATTTGGTCTATCTCCCACCGTTTCCTAGCTTGTCATGCATTCTTTCCAAAAATTGGGACTTTTTTAAAATGCTGCGGGACAAATTGTTAAAAATTGGGACTGTCCCGCCAAAAGCAGGACGTCTGGTCACCTTAGGCTAGAGTTCAAAGGAGAGATCTGTGCTGGAGATATAGATGGAGTCCTCACCCTACAGTGGATAGTTAAAACTGTTGTCTACTTGTTAATGAGGTTATGTGTCTTCTTAGTATGGAGTTGTAAATTTTCTTTATATGGTCTGAACACAAAGCCTTTATCTAATTTTGCAAATATTTTCTGCCAGACTGGGATCTTTTTCACTTTCTTTTATGGTATTATTTGAAGTCCAAAACCATATTTCTATCGTTTCTAGGGGTCTGGCTAATGCTGTTTCTATTACCTAGTGCACAATTTTGTGTGATTTTGAAACGTAAGGCAGTTTAGTTGTTTTAATGAGTAAATGCCAAAATGCCTGCCGCTGCCTCCTGGATTCCAGGTCAGGGTTCCTCTGCTTTATGTTTTGTGGACAGAACCCAAGGGAAGTAATTTTATATGGGGAAGAGTTTTATAGGTCACCGTACCTTCTTGTTGGGACAGGAAGAACTTTAAGGTCATAGTTGTTTATATGTAGATGATGCCCAGCTCTATATATCCAATATTTACTGTTCATCAAAATCAGCTGGAGAGTCTAAAAAATCCCAATGCCAAGCCTGTACCTAAGATCAATTTAATAAGACTCTAGGGAAAAATGAAGGGAGGGCAGGAGCAGGATTCAGGGGCTTTGAAAGCGATCCATATTTTGGAATATTTAGCTAAATTTGAGAAGCACGGTGGTAGAGTCTCCTGATGAACTTCATTTCATTTATTCATCAATTCAACAAACAGCAATTGAAAGTTGGCTATGTTATAGATATGCTGTCAGGTAATTTAGTGGTCAATAAGACAAAAATAGTCTCTTCTCAAAATCTATCTTGTGGGGGTGCTGGATGGCTCAGTGGCTTGAGTGCTTGCCTCATGAGGTCTAGGGTTCGATTCCCATCCCCGGCCTATGCAAACCCGTATGCTGAATTCCGGGGCAGATGGTGGCTGTCAGGGTTCCTGCCTCCCATGAGGGAGGCCTCCAGTTTGGTTCCTGCCCCGCGTGGCCCCACATCCACCTGTGTGGAATGAAACCATGTCACAACTAATAATATGCAACTGTGGAGTCTGCTCTGGGCCCTCCCCACCTCACCTTCTGTCAAACAATAAAATAAATCTTAAAAAAGAAAACTCTATCTGGTAAAGAAAATTCTAGATGGTAAATAAAACATTGTAAGAATAATAATTTAATTGCAGTTGTGAGTTAAGTGTCTAGTACTAATAGATATCTCTATTAGTACCCTCAAATTCATTGTGCTGGAAACCAAACTCTTAATTACTCCTTCTAAATCATTTCAGTTGATAGGGTTAATGGCCATTTCAGACATTTAAGCCTTGGTATTTGCCTCTCTCATTTATGCATCACATCCAGTCGGTAACTAGGTACCCTAGTTCCTCCTACACATCATATCCTGTAAATGCTCTTTCCTCTCCATCCCCATTGCTGTAGTCTTATGGCAGGTCATTGTTTTCTCTTGCCTAGATTACTGCAGTTATCTATGATGGGTACCCCTACTTTTAGATTGGTTCCATCCCATCCAGAGTCCATAATGTCATCAAAATTATTGTTCTAGAATGCAAGTATTTAATGGTCCCTCAAAACTTAGAAGATAAAATCAAAGATATTTATGTGGCTCTTCATGATCTGCCAATTTTTCTAGCCTACAGTATATCCAACATGACGGCCTATGCCATTCTCTCCTATGCCAAGTGTTTTTATCCATTGCTACATACCAAACCATCTGAAAATTCAGTGGCATAAAGCAATAACCATTTATGACCTAAGAGTTCCAGAACATCATCTCTACTGCATATGATTGATCTGGCAAGTCACCAAGGCCAGTCCAGAGGTGGGGAATTAGACCCCCACCTATTGCTAGGAAGAATCACAACAAAGAATCTGTGGATGTCTTTAGTCTACCACACCAAGTATACCACATCTGTTGAACCATAGGTCTACTGTATGCCCAATATCATTTTATTTTTATCTTCCCCAATTCCTCAGCCTGGCAGATTCATGCTCTTCCAGACTAACTTCAGTGTCGCAAAGCCTTTCTTTAGTAAGAGGGCACCTGTTTGCTGTATTGTATTGTTTTGTTTTGTTTTGTTTTTCTATGAGTTAGCATTTACTGAGTACAAGCAAACATGCCCTATAAAAAGAATAAACCAAGCCCTGGCTGACAGTCTAGGAACCATCCAAGCAGAGTTGATCCTTTTCTCTTTTAGGCTATGACTGCATATTGTATTTATGTTTCCATCACTTTTTTTTTTTTTTTTACAGTTACCTGTGTATATTATTGCTCTGCTACTAAACTGACCTCCTCAAATTCTTTTATATCCTCTAAATTCTCTCAGTTCCAGGTAGCTGAAATCATAAGCAAAAAGAAAAAGTATGCAAGATTTATTGCTTTGGGATCATGAAATTTGTTTTTTTTTAAGGGCGGGGTGGTACTGGCACTTGGCATGACTGGATGGAGGCAGCAAACAATGCTACATGGTCTCCCTCAGACCCTCCTTACATCCCTTTCCCCTCCCTCTTCTCCCCTCTCCCTCCTCCTTGTTCCTCTCCTCTGCCTTTCCCCCTCCCCCTGCTTAGCTCTTTGGGCTGGCTCCCTTCACTCCTACTACAGACCTTTTATACTCCACATAATAGATAATTTGGCCATGATGGTACTTGGTTTCCAGAACAGTGTCCCCAGAGGCAAATGGCAGTTTTTCCTATTAGTCCCAGATGAAAACTCCTGATTGAGGTCTGGGGCTCAAGCACCGTGTTGGCCAGCCCTGTGGTGCTGAGGGAAGGCTTGTCTGTTATTAGAAAGGTGGTGGGGAGTGGTCTCAGGTCAAAAACCATAGGCTGCGTTGTATTTGTGTGTTTCTCCAATCTGCTGCTGAGTTATTGATACATAGTAGGAGCTTGCTAAATGTTTATTTTAAGAAGATGAATGAATCTTGGGCTTGAAATGTCTCCCTCTCTGTACAAAAGTCCTGACTATGACACTCTGTATCAGACATGTCTTACTGCCTACAGAATTCAGGGGTTTTGCTGTTTAAACACTTCATGGCCACTCCAGGTGAACTTACCTTAAAGGTACTGACACATAAAGAGCATGATTAAAATGCTAAATCCCTAGGCTTTGTTCAGTTTCATCTTTAGTTTAGATTTGTTGGGTCAAGAAAGGTTTAGTAGGTGTGCTGTGTCCTTGTACAAGATCATTCAGGAATTCAACTTTAAGATGAGTCAGCGCTGGGGTTGGGGCTAAAAGGCAGTTTTGCGTCTTAGAAGCTGATGAGCTTCTAAGTAACATGTGCTTGCTGGCAGTTTCTTGTGACCTTATCACAGGCAGCAGTGTTGGGTCATGACCCTGGCCTGGAGCTTCCCAGCTGTAATCTGAAATCAGCCCTTATACCAGGAGGTCAGGGAGAAGTCAGGCCACTCCCAGTTGGTAGGTGGCAGGTTTAATAAGTAAGGGAACTTATTTACAAAGCTTGTCTTAGTTGGCCACCAGAGTAGTTTTCTGCACCTACCCACCATATTCTGAAAGTTTTTATAGAGGCCTTACCTGGAGTTAGTCACGTACACAGGGGGTCTTAACTGAGTTTAGTCACGCACACAGTCCAGATAGTCTCATCACCACATTTCTTTCTCCAGGCTATGTCCTTGGGCGGCTTCTAGCATGAGGAAGGCAAACAGAATGTACATTCCAAGCACAGGGGAGGTAGTGTGGAGCCTCTGGCGGCCCAGGCTCCAGCTCGTGTGTCATCCCCGAAGTCAGCCTTCTTGATGACCTTTCCCAACAAGCAGTAAACCCACAACTCCTCCCAGAGGCTGGGGATTGAGGAACGAGCTTTTTGAAAATTCTTTCTTAGATTTTTAATTCACATTCACTGTGTTCAGAGAGCTGAGAGAATGTCAAAGATCCTTTATTTTGTTCTCACCAGAAGTTACTTCTTTTGACAATAATAAGAAAGATAATCTCATGGAGAAAGAGGAAAAAAAAAAAAGAAAAAAAAGGCTAAATTATTTCTGTAACTCTCATACCTTCCCAG
The DNA here is from genome assembly GCA_004027555.1 of Craseonycteris thonglongyai. Classification (NCBI taxonomy): domain Eukaryota; kingdom Metazoa; phylum Chordata; class Mammalia; order Chiroptera; family Craseonycteridae; genus Craseonycteris; species Craseonycteris thonglongyai. The sequence continues at coordinate 8,764 of PVKE010033220.1, forward strand.
AATAATTCTAAGCCCATCTTTGATGGCCTTTTAGGACATGTTGCTTGTGCTCAGTAAATGCTAAGTCATAGAAAAAAACAACACATGATACCCTCCTATTCAAAGAAATGCTGTACCACTAGTACTGCCATTGGGCTCTTACCTCAGGGAGGCCCTGATTCACTTAATAAGACTCTAGGATAGTGATTACCCGCCCCCCCCCCAAAAAAAAGTCCCTTTAGTGGCCTTTTTTCCTGATGGAGGACTCAACCCTATAAACCAATATACATAGAAACAAATACACACATGAGACAGTTTCAGTTTATGACAAATGCTATGATGTATTAAAGGTGGTAATATTTAGAGCAAAGTTTAGGCATGATGGCTAGAGAAGACTCTCTGAAAAGGTGACATTTGAGCAGAAAACTGAATGAAAAGGAGTCAGTTATGTGAGGATCCATGGAAGAAGGAACAGCAAATGCCAGAGAGAGTGAACTTGATGTGTTTGAGAGACATGCAGAAGGTTTTTGTGGCTGGAGTGTATGGAGCAAGGGGGAGAAGGTAACCTGAGGCCAGACCATGAGGGTCTTTGTGGGCCAAGCAGAGACTTCATGTTTTATTTTAATTGCAGTGAGGATTTTAAACAGCTAAATTATGTGATTAGACTCATGTTCTTTAAATGTGCTGTCCAGTATGGTAGCCACTAGCCTCATGTGGCTACTCAAATTTAAATGGATTAAAATTAAGCAAAATTTATTGTCTTAGCTGCACCAGACACATTTGAAATAGCTAGCTACATGAGGCTAGCAGCATCCCTATTAGACCGTGTACTGATATAGAACATTCCCATCATCACACAAAGTTGGTGGCTACTGTTCTAGGTCAAGTGAGAGATACTGATAGCTAGACTGGGGGTTGTGACAGTACAGATGGTGAGAAGTGGCTGTACTTAGGGTAGAGCTTGAAGGCAAAATCAAACAGGACTTGCTGATGAATTGTTTATGAGGGGATAAAGAAAAGAGATTAATGTCACTTGCAGATCTACACAGGTGGCTTATATCCACATGGCATGTGCTTGTGAAGAGCTATATAACTGAAAGTAGTAAGGAACCCAATGGGCCCTCTTAGCTATACAAGAATACTACTTTCAGGTGGTACAGGCTCACCCTTTCTGGGGTGAACCGGTGGTCAGCCTGGGTTGTAAGGTGGCGAGGTTCATGTTAAGTGCCAGGAATCATTTCGCCTAACAGCCAGGTACATGGATACCCTGAAAATCTCGTGATTTCAAAGAGAAGAGCATCTTTTCTAAATCCCCTCCATGGAAACTGTTTTCTTTGCTATTAAAAAATTACTTATTTTTTCGCACGTTGACAAGTTCCACCTCACACTGCAGGTACTGAAGATCATTAGCAGGAAAGATTTGGGACATTGGGAGGCTGATTATGCATTTTGATGGGAAATTAATAATTTGAAAACTGTAGGAGCAAATACTCCACTATGGCTCAGTGTTCCTGTTTATGAAGAGGTTTACCACATTTTGCAATATATAATGTGTCCCCTTGTATGATGCACACCCATGTTTTTGGCCCAAACTTTCAGGGGAAAAAATCTTTCATTTTAACTTTTTAATTCAAATTCTTATTTGTTTATATTTAGGTACTTGTTTTTCATATTATAAAGGAATTTTAGCATTTATTTTGTTCACATATTACGGTACAAGATGTTTTATGTAACAAATAATTACAAAACACAAGAACAGATACAAGGTACAAGAAATTGTATGCACTGGTAACAAATGTATGATATGTATGCATCATCGAAGGCCATGAAGAGGGTGTGAGCTGGGAGCCTGGAAACATGGGCTGAAATGCAGCCCCAGGCGGGTGGGTTGGAAGTCAAGAGCCAACAAGGGTGGAGGTGCAGGAGGCTGAAGCCAGCGTGACCCCCGACCAGTTAGGGCCCGAGCCAAGGTGATGATCGTATTCCAGGGTATTATTTTCATATGGATATCATTATTGATTTCTAGAGTTATTCTTTTAAACTCATAAGCATATGTAAAATAATTAAAAACATCTATATAGATACAGAATTAGGACTACCCTTATAAGTAATGCATATCCTTATTTTTCCTTCACAAATTCGGGCAAAACAGTGCACATTATATGTGGCAAAATATGGTATTTGTGGAGACTATGTTTGCACTGAAGAGTCACAAGGTCAAGTCTTAAATGCTCAGTTGACCCCTGAAGGACTCTGTGATATCAGACAAACCATTGTCATCTCCAGACCTTCATTTTTTCACCTATGAAATAAGGTTAGAAACCCCTGCTCTGACTGCCTTTTAAATATTATGAGTTGTATATTAGGTAAAGATAATGTTGCTAACACCCCTGGAGTACTTAAATACTTCTTATATGCCAGGCCCTCTGCTAAGCAGTGTGATGAAGCTGAGGCAGCCACTGTGCTAAACTCAGTGGCTTAAAACAACACCCATTTTATTGACTCATGGTTCTGTGAATCAGCAGTTTGGGCTGAACTCAGCTGGACGGGTTTTCTGCTTTTCTTGCCTGTAGTCATGCATGTGGCTGCAAATTATCTGGCAGCTCTGATGGCCCTATTTGTCCCCTCTTGTATGTCTGGCAACGGGTGGTAACTGTTAGCTGGTTAGCCTTAGAGGCCTTCACTGGGATAGCTTGTCTCTCCTGCACTGACCTCTCATCCTCCAGTTGGCGAGGCTAGGTTTCTTCACATGGGAGTTTCGGAGCAGAATTCTAAGAGGTGAGAGCAGCCACTGCGAGGCTGATTGAGGTCTAGTCTTGGAAGTCATAGCACTTCTACATTCTGTTGCTCAAAAAACAAAGCCCACAGGTGCAACCCAGACACAAGGGTAAGGAGATAAATTCAAGCCTTTTATGGGAGGAGTAGAAAAAATCACATTGCAAATGAACAGGTATACAAGGATAGAAGATGTTATCATAGTCATCTTTGTGAATAATCTACCATGCTTGTCAACATATAATTTCATGTAATCTGCACAGCAACCTTGTTATTCTCATTGGACAGATGAGAAAACTGAGGCACAATGAAGTCGAATAACATGTTCAAAGTCACAGCCATACAGTCCAAACCACGATATGAGCCCAGACAGCCTGACTCTAAGGCTATGCTTCTTCTTTTTTTTTTTAAATGGTCTTCAAAATAAGAAATCACATTATGCTAGAGATTACTTGTGTTTTCCTATGTCCACTGTCTCCTTCTGGGACACATGATTGACTACCTTTCCCATCCCTTAGGTTAAAGGGGGGTCATGGCAGCACTTACCAACAGGTATAGATTGTTCATTCTCTGTCATCCTCTACTTCTATGACCCTAGAAAACAAGGGTCAAAATGGTAGAATTAAAAGATAGAAGTAGATTCAATTGCTGAGCTACCATTTCAAAGGTGCTGCCTTGTAGAGCTGCCAGACAAGCAGCAGAAAAGAAATAAAATTGCACAGGGTAAGCCACTGAGATTTGGGGATTTGTTATTGCAGCGAAGGCAATTCTCTCCTGACTAATGCAAACCTCACTGTACTTTTCTGCTTATAATATAGGCATGTCCAACCTGTAGCCCAGGCTTTGAATGAGGCTCAACCAAAACATTTAAAACATTATGAGGTTTGTGTGTGTGTGTGTGTGTGTGTGTGTGACTTTTTCTTTAGCTCATCAACTATTGTTAGTGTTAATGTGTTTTAAGTGTGTCCCAAGACAATTCTTCCAGTGTGGCCCAGGGAGGCCAAAAGGTTGGACACCACTGTTTATAAAGTGAATCGTAACCTTATAAAAATTTTAATTTAAGCAGGGAAAAATAAAGAAAAATTAAAAAATTACTCCAAATCCTATTACTGAGAGTCAATCATTTTTAACCTTTTAATGACTCAATCCAGATAATTCTATGTACAAAAAACACACACTCCAAATTTCCTGGTTGCTTTGATTCATCATCAAACAACATAATTTCAAAAAACATTCTTGGTGAAGTAATAAAGACAATATGTAGGAAGCTTTTTGAAATATATATCATGCAAAAGAAAAGTTCATGAGAAGATATAGTATAAGAGTTGCATATAGGTTCTACATCTGAACGTTTGAATTAAAATCTTCACCCCAGCCTGACTTTGAGAAAGTTACTTAATCTTTCTGTGTCTCAATTTCTTCAGCTGTAGAAGGGGGATAATAATAGTTCTTCACTGTGAGAATTAAAAAAAATAAGGTTTGTAAAACACTTTGCATAGTATCATGTAGTGAACACCCCAGAAAATGCACACATTTCATTTAGATGTGCAAAGAAAATGACTTTCTTTCATCCCTCTGGGAGGTCTTTTTCAAAATCCCTGCGGTACAGCTGAGAGTTGCTGGTAGGGTGGGGGGAGGGGCAACCATATTATCTTTTGGTTTTAAAAGAGTTACAAGGAAATATTTAGTCGATCTAAACTCCATCTGTATAATGGGGCTTTTGCCTCCTCCCCTTATCATTTTTTCCCAAAGATGGTGAAACGGTAACTTCATTCTTTTGCCTGTGTATCTTTAACTCTCACACTATTTTTACACTCACAGTTTTGACAACAGATATGTGGGGTTCTCTGCCCCACCAACCAATTCTCTGTGTTACTAACTGGGTGCCCTACAATTTAACTCAATTCTGACGCTATCTGCCTGGAGACAGCATCAGATTCCACAGGTTAAGGGTTCAGTCCATGAAAGTGCCCCCTATCCCTAACTTCGATGCCAATCACAAGTCCAGGTTGTCACCTGTGTTTTTGACACCTCAGTTAGAGGTTCCCATGACCTCCTCCTTGGGTTTAATGAATTTGCTAGAGCAGCTAATAGAACTCAGGAAAACAGTTTACTTACTGTTTACCAAATTATTATAAAAGAATATGCTAAAGAATGTGAATGTTCAGGTAGAAAAGACGCATAGTTCAAGGTATGTGAGAAGGGGTTCAATGATTCCACACCCTCTCCCGATACCCCAACCTGGTAGCTCTCTGAACCCCAGACTTCTGAGATTTTTATGGAGCCTTCATTACATAGTCATGATCCATCATGAACTCCATTTTCAGCTCCTCTCCCCATTCTGGTGAATGAGAAGTGGGGCTGAAAATTCTAAAGTTTCAATCATGGTTTTGTCTTTTCAGTGACCAGTCCCTATCCAGTAACCTACCAAGAGTCACCTCATTAGAACTAAGGTCACCACTATCACCTAGGAAATCCCAAGAGTTTTTCCCCCGTGTCAGGAACTAGGATCAAGACCAAATATTAGAGAAAAAGACCCTCCTAGTGTTCTTTGGCAAGTACAGCAGTTTTAGGAGTCCTGTCTCAGAACAGGGGTGGTGGAAGAGAAATATATATATATATATATATATGTATATTATTATTATTATTATTATTATTATTTTCAGTTATCTCATAGATGGTTTCTCCATGTAGGAAAAAAGTTGATGAGGTCTCCACATGACACAGGAGGTTTACATTATTTTATCTTGCTATGGGATGGATAGTTTCATCTGCACTGCCATTTATTGCAGGAAAATTAGTTCTACTTGCTTTTTTTTGGTGAACAACAGTATCCACCTGCTGTCTGTTGGTGACTTGACATTGCCTCCAGCCATTGAAGGTCTTGGCCTTTCTGGCCTCCTTTCTGCATCTCCAGGCCTCTGCAAGTACAGGGGTCTTCCCAGCCTCTCCCTAGGTCCCCATCAGACCACACAGAAACTTTCTAGATCCTTTGCATGTCATGCACAGACCATAGGAAGCAAAGAGCATCTGCCTTCCTTCTGCTTTTGCTCAGCCCATCCACCCTAACCCCTTGCCAGAGGTTGGCATAGTCCCTTACATGGAGGTCTCATACCAGGAATCCAAATACCAGGGGTCAAAAACCCCTCTGCTCTGGCATTTTATTCAAACCTATGTTATAATATCCTGCCCTCCAGGCCAAGGGCCGTTCATGGGGCAGGCAGCTTACTTTCCCACCACTCCCTTGTCCATGATTTGCAGGTGTTGATTGGGACAGGCTTGCTCTTTTATCTTCTTGTCTACAGGGACTTGGCTTATACCACAAAGCCTCATCCCTCAACTATAATAAAAGAGAGGTAAAATCTCTACCTGTTAAAGAAACTACATGACTCTTCATATGAGAGCCACAAGTCAGTTAGGAACTAGAGTTAACTATGAATACAAATACATTTCACACCATCTACCTGAAGATTGCCCCCATTAGAGCATTTCTATCATCCTGTGGAAAGGGCTCATTTCTCCCTCAGTTCCCTCCCACTTTTGCCACTGATTTACAATGACTGCCAAATTCTGGAATTTGTAGTGGCTTTGCCTGTTGGAAGTCAGCAGGAAGGCAGTCCACCTGCTGTTTGCCTAGACTGCAGGAAATGAGCCTGATATTGTATGGATTCTTTAGCACTCATCCACATGGCCCCAGACATGCTCATAAGCAGCAGATCCTCTGGCAAGTGTGGGCCAGACACTGGTGGGGCAGCTGCTTTGCTTGGGAAAGACCATTTTAAAAACCTTCTTAATTCCATTTTCATCCCACTGATACAAAATTAATTCTTGGTGTTTCTCTTGTCTACAAAATTGACCCAGAAACTCTCCTCCTTTCTCTGTCCATGCTACACATAGACAATAAATGCTCATGTCAGGGGCAGCTGCATAGTTAGTACTCTCAACCAGCAACGCTAAACTTACACAGGCTGAATTAAAAACCTGTCTAGGTGTGAAGGCAGGTGCTGCCACTAAAATCTCTCCTCAATATGTGCTGAAACCCCAGCTATCATATTTTGGCGTTTATTTCTTTCCATTCAGGCACAGTTTTTGTATCTTTATATCAATGGATTTACCAGGACACATAAGAATCCAAGGGTTTGGGATGAATTTTACTTTTAGCAAGCACTTCAAGTGATTCACATGGTTAACTTTACAAATTTTCCTTGATGACTGCATAGTATTTAAAAACAAAAACAAAACCTGTTATTCGTTTGCTTCCTCCTTAATGCTAAATTACCCCAAGCCTCTTGGGTTATCTCGTTAAGCTGAAGCTGTGACCAGAAGGTTGAAACATGGCTCTGTGGCATTTTTGAGCTCTTTTTCCCTGACTTCATTGTAGCTGAAGTACCTGATTGTATCTGAAGTTTTGCAAAATAAAAAACTTAAGACCTGTCTTTTGGGGACAGAGCTTTAGAACTACAGCATGACTCGGTTTTCGTTTAAGACAAGGAGGCCATTCTAGAAATCAGCATATGCCTGCCCCCACTTTTCAAGTAAGCACACAGGTGGGGGACTTGGGAGTCAGAGCCTGGAAGTTGCCCCTTCTTCCTCACCCTCCTATCCTGGGTGAGGCAGGTTTTGCTGCCGTGATCCCTGTTGCTGGAATTTTTGAATCTTTCCTCAGAGATTTTGGGAAGCAGCCTTTAGATGCAAGTTCTAAGGTGAGATTTACCGAATTTCTTTTGAGTTAGTGAAGACTAGAATATTAAATTGTTTTAACCTCAAGCGAGTCAATTCCACACTGTCCAGAGTTGACAACAAATGTTGAGACTGACTTTCAGTGGAGAAAAATGGAACGTAAAGGGTAGGGCTGTAGAAAAGTGCTTCAGTTAAACATGTGAATGCTGACGCTCCTTTCTTTTTTTTAATATATTTTTATTTATTTTTGACAGAGAGAGAGAGAGAGAGAGAGAGCTGAACTGGGGGAGCTCCCAGTTCAGCACGGGCCGGGCCAGGATTCGATCCTCCGTCCCCAGCGCTACAAAGTGAGCACCTAACCCACTGAGCCATCCCGGCTTCCCCAAGATGATGCTCCTTTCTTACTCATAAGTTTTTCTGTTTTGGGTTGTAAGTCAGCTGTTCTTTCCTTCAAATTGTATTTGCTCAGCAGTTCTTTGGTATATATGATATGAAAGGATAATAAAATGGTTATTGAGGAGAAAAATGTCAGTACATGGCTCCAATAACCAAGTCTCAGTTTGGACTGCTAAGAGTACCTGTGGTATGCAGTTTCTTTTTTAAAAAAATTTATTTTTATTGTTTTTGACAGAGAGAGAGAGATTCAGAAACAGCGTGAAGGGGGAGGGCCAGAACAGTCTCCATAGTTGCACATCATTGGTTTTTCCACATAGTTTCATTCCACAGGTGGGCGGGGCTGCACAGGTTAGGAGCTGGGCCGGGGTCTCACCCCGGTGAGAACCGAACTGGGGGCACTCCCCAGTTCAGCATATGGGTCCACACGGGCCGGGGCCAGGATTCGATCCTTGGTCCACGGGGCTGCAAAGTGAGTGCTTAACCCATTGAGCCATCCCAGCTTCCCCTGTTGTTGTTTTTTTAAATAAACTATACTCCCTTTTTGGAAGAGTAGGAAATCACATTGCATCCTTGTTGTAATGCTCTGTGAAACCAGAGTCCTTACTGATGGATAGCATGTCCATGCAAAATTACATTCTCCTTTGTAAGTTACTGTTCTAAAAGAGGAAAAAGGATTATATATAGTATGCATTAAAAATATTCATTTTCAAGAGATTTAAAAATAGGAAATTTATAAACTTCCTAGCTTTTACTTTTGTTTCCTTTCTTAGGTGTTAATTATTCTCTTTCTAAAATTCAGATTTTAATTTATATGATGTCCACTAAGAGGGAACCTATTATATTAGAAAAAATAAAAATAAAAAGAATACAGTGTCTGCTGAATTATAAGTGAACATCCATATATATACCAGGGCTGTCTGGAAAAAAAATCCAGCCATTGTCAATATACTGAGAATGGTTATATGGCTGGATATTTTCTGGACAGCCCTCCTATACCCACACTTACCTGGTGGTGGGGTGACTCAGGCAAACTTTTTTGAGAATTAATTTTACATCATACACAGCAAGGACTTTTCATAAGATTTTTGACTCAACAACATCACCTTTCATTGTACCACTATTCATCACATTTGGGAAAAAATAAAAATGCCAAATAGAGAATATAAATTATTTATATTGTGTAAATAATGTATCTTCTGGGAGGAATAGGTAAAATTATTAAATTATATTTATGTATGTAGTTATATATAGTTATTAAAGTAGATATATGAAGATAGGTATGGAGAAAAGCCTTTAAAAAATGTAAGTGCAAAAGCAGAAAGACAATATTATATCATTGTGATTCTACCTGTTGAAAAATATGAATATATTAGATGAACACTGGAAGGAAATATTTGTTTTAGGAACGTAGAATCAAATATGATCACTGTGTGTGTGTGTGTGT
>PVKE010033221.1:0-18045 GCA_004027555.1 Craseonycteris thonglongyai
TCTCTCTCTCTCTCTCTCTCTCTCTCTCTCTCTCTCTCTCTCTGTCAAAAATAAATAAATAAATAAATAAATAAACAAACAAATTATTAAAAAGTACATAGAAATTAATAATGAAAATGCTAAATATCAAAATTATTGGGACACAGAAAAAGCAGTAACAAGAGGGAAATTTATATTACTACAAGCCTTTCTCAAGAAAAAAAAATCAAAAGTAAACATCCTAATATCCAATCTTAAAGAACTAAAAAAGAACAAAAATGAAAATGTTAGCAGAAGAAAATAAATAATTAAAATTAAAGCAGAACTAAATAAAATTAAGAATAGAAAATAGATAAAAAATAATTCAACAAAGAGCTAATTCTTTGAAAATAATTAATAACATTAGCAAATCACTGTGTAGGCTCACCAAAGGACCAAGAGAAAAGTCACAAATAACAAAAATTAGAAATGAGGGGAGAAATTACGACAGCTACTACAGAAATACAAATGATCATAGAAGTGATTATAAAAGATTTTATGTCACCAAATTTAACAATTTAGAAGAAATAGACAAGTTCCTAGAAATATATAGTTCACTTAGACTGAACTGAGAACTGGATAATGTAAGTAGACAAATCAACAGCAAAGAACTTGAAACAATTATCCTAAACCTTCCCAAAGTCAAAAGTCTCAGATCAGACAGTTTTAAAGAGTTGCATCAAGCATTCAAAGAAGAACAAATGCCTAATCTCCTCAGATCGTTCCAAAAAATTGAAGATGAGGCAATACTCCCACTCTTTCTATAAGGCCAACATTATCATAATTCTAATAATACTGGTAAGAATAATATAAAAAAGAAATATAAAAAAAAGATAAAATAAAAAAATGAAAAGAAAAAATATAGACCAATATCTCTGATGAATGTAGATGTAAAAATCCTAAAGAAAATATTAGCAAATAGAATACAACAATGCATTTACTATCATATACTGATCAAGTGGGTTTCATTCCAGGGGCATGAGGATGTTTCAGCACACACAAATCATTCAATGGAATATAACACATTAGCAAATTAAAAGCTAAAAAATACAACAACCATGGTTTTATCAACTGATACAGAAAAAGCATTTGACAGGATACAATATCTATTCATGGTCAAAACACTGGATTAAATGGAAATTGAAAGAAAGTATCTCAGCATAATAAAGGTCACATATGACAAACCCTCAGCTCAAATTATACTGAATGGGGAAAAGCTAAAGCCTAGTCTCCTAAAATCAGGAAAAAAACAGGGACGTCCCTTGTCACCAGCAATATTCAATATAGTACTGGAAGTTCTAGCCGGAGCAATCAGGCAAGGAAAAGAAATACAGGCTATTTAAATTGAGAGAGAATAAGTCAAACTGTCACTCTCTGTAGATAATACAATCCTTATAGAAAATTCTAAAGATTCCACCAGAAAATTTTAGAAACAATAAACGACTACAGTAAAGTTGCAGGATACCAAATCAATGTACAAAAATCAGTTGCATTTTTATACACTAAGAACAAAATATCAGAAAAGGAAATGAGAAAATACATACATTTAACAATTGTGACAAAAAGGAATAAAATACCAAGGAATAAATCAAACAAAGAATGTGAAGGAGTTATACACAGAAAAAAATAAGACACTATTATAAGTAAGTGAAGAAGATATAAAGAAATGGAAAGATTTTGTGTTCATGAATTGGTAGAATAAACATAGTTAAAATGGCCATATTACCCAAAGTAATATGCAGATTTAATGCAATTCCCATCAACGTCCCACAGACATTCTTTAAAAAATATATATTAAAGAATTATCTGGTTTGTATGGAAACACAAAAGACTCTGAATTACCAAAGCAGTCCTATGAAAGAAGAATAAAGTTAGAGGCATCACACTCCCCAATTTCAATCTAGACTGCAAAACCTCAATAATCAAAACAGTTTGGCATTAGCAGATAGCGTGCGTGCGCGCGCACACACACACACACACATACACACACGCCAATGTAACAGAATTGAAAACCCTGAAATAAAGATACAAATATTTGGGCAGATAATATTTGACAAAGGAGTGAAGAGTACACAGTGGGGAAAAAAGCCTCTCTAGTAAATGATGCTGGAAAAATTGAACCACCACATGCAAAAGAATTAATCTGAACTATGATCTGTCATCATATACCAAAATTAACTCAAAATGGATTGAAGACTTCTGCATAAGATTCAAAACAGTAAACTGTATTAAAGAAAACATTGATAATAAACTTATAGACCTTGAGTTCAGGGATGACTTTATGAAACTGTCCTCAAAAGCAAGGGAAATAGAAGCAAAAATAAACGAATGGGACTATTTTAAACAAAAAAGCTTCTACACAGCAAAAGGAACCATGAACAAAGCTAAGAGATAACCTAACAATTGGGAGAAAATATTTTCAAACAATGCCTCTGATAAGGGACTAATATCAGAAATATATAAAGAACTCGCACAGCTCCACGAAAACAAACAAACAAACAATAATAACAAAAATAATCCATTTGAAAAATGGGCAGAAGAAGTGAACAGAGACTTCACACACGAAGACATACAAATGGCCAGCAGACAAATGAAAAAATGCTCAGCTTCATTAGCTATTAGGGAAATGCAAATCAAAACCACAATAAGGTATCACCTCATACCTGTTAGAATGGCTATTATCAACAAGACAAGGAACAACAAGCACTGGAGAGGTTGTGGAGAAAAAGAAACCCTTATACAGTGCAGGTGGGAATGCAAATTGGTACAACCACTATGGAGGACAGTATGACAACTACTCAGAAAATTAGGAATGGAGCTGTCATATGACCCAGCAATCCCTCTTCTGGGTATCTACCAAAAACCTTAGTCTATAAAGACTTATATATCCCAATGTTAATCACAGCATTTTTAAAGGTGTCCAAGGCATGGAAACAACTATAGTGCCCTTTGATACATGACTGAATAAAAAAGCTGTAATGCATATATACAGTGGAATATTACTCAGCTATAAGAAAAAGATGAGATACTGGAATTTGCAACAACATGAGATCATCATGCTGAGTGAAATAAGCCAGACAGAAAAAGCTAAGAACCCTATGACTTCACTCATATGTGGAATATAAAACTAAAAGCAAATAAGAAACAGATATCATGGACATAGTTAATAGTTTAGTGGTTATCTGAGGATAAAGAGGAAGGGGGTCAGAGAAGAGGGAAGGAGAGTTAGATGATGATGGAAAGAATGGTGACTCTGTGTAGTGAACATATAACATAACTCATAGACAAAGTACTGTGTAATTGTACACCTGGAACCTATGTAATTTTTTACTAACAAATATCACCCTAATAAATTTAACAATAAAAGATATTACAGGGAGAATCAAACCAAATGAGGTTGACAGAGGTTTTTGGTAGCAAGCTAAGGAGTGATGAAGCAATTTAAGGGTTTATACATGTGAGTGATTAGTCTTATTTAAGTTTTTACAAAGAATAGGCTAGAAAGGAAAAGCATAAGTAGAAAGACTAATAGCTGAAAGCTGCTTTATAAATCTCTGACCATGTGATCTATGATCAGGCTGGTGTAAGTTTAAAGAAAAGAGTCGTTGGAGGTGTCTAGAAAGTATATGACGGAGAGAAGATGAGAATGACTTCCACCATTTCAGCTTGAATTATTAGGTGAAATTATTATTTTAAAAAGAAACACAAGCAGGGAGTCAAGACCTAGATACTTGTCCCAGCTCTACTATTTACTGGCTATATGCTATATAACTTTGCCCAAGTTACTTAACCTCTTCAAGGTTCAATTTCTGCATCTGTCCCATGAAACTGTCCTACCCAACCCACAGGGCAGTGCAAAAGCAAAAGCTATAGGAAACCTCCACATAGCCAGTGTACCTGGATTATTAAAAAAATCTCTGAACCATGGCTTTTGTTGAATACCTATATAATGTTTGCTCATCCTTTGTTGTCATATTTATGTCACATATTTTCTTCCATTCTGATGGACTTACTGACACTTAAAAACTGTGTTAAAAAGACATTTGTTCTTATGTGGGAGGCTTCTGGCCCAACTCCTGCCCTGTGCAGCCCTGTGACCACCTGTTAAGTGGCTTCATTACAAAGCTGTGCCCTGGAATTGCAATCAGTGTGGCTAGCTGAAGAAAAATGTCTCTGACATGGTTTAATATACACAATATGGGGCACACAGTGCAGTACTTGGTTCTCAGTAGATTCTCAGTAAATGGTTTTCAAAGGAATGTAGGATCGCAAAAGCTTCACCTAAGTTTAAATTCCTAAAGAGATTGATTGGGCCAACGTTACTTCAAGTATCACAGCAGATGACTGACCAGCAGTGAGTCATAAAAATAAAATAAGAAAAAGTCAGAACACAGGTAGAGCACTTCTCTTCTATAGCACAATATCTGTGCTACTAAAATCAAAGTTGTGGGGAAGCCGGGGTAGCTCAGTGAGATGGGCGCTCGCTTTGCAGCTCTGGGGACCCAGGATCGGGTCCTGGCCCCGGACCGTGAGGAACCATGTGCTGGGCTGGGAGCTCCCCCAGTTCAGCTCTGTCTCTATCTCTGTCTCTCTTTCTCTCTCTCTCTCTCTCTCTCTCTCTCTCTCTCTCTCTCTCTGTCTGTCAAAAAATAAATAAATAAATAAAAATATATTTAAAAAAAATGAAGCTAATGACATTTAAAAAAAAAATCAAAGTTGCTTATTTTCACCTGGTTAAAAAAAAATACAAACAAACATGACCATTCCTCCTTTTCCCATAATGTATTAGTTACGAGGAAGTGATGAGGCTTTAGGAACTGCTGCTGGAGAGAAATATAAAATGAAATATTCTTGTGATTTTTTATTTGTCACCCATCATAAGTGTAATCATTTTTTTAAATAGTCTGACAGGTTATTTTGCAATTTGTTTTAAAGGTGATGTACATAATTGTACAAATAAACCCATGTAGCTAAGTTTTGGTAATAGAAATAATTGAAGCTACTAAATAGTAAGCATTATTTCTATTTTCTTAGGAGCAGCACCCAGGCCAGCTACATAGGAAAAAGAACAAAATGTAAAATTAAAAAATAAAAAAGTCACATTGCTGCTATTGCAGTTATACCAGAGAATGTTTAAATACATGGGATCTGGTGGCACATAATTTTAGGATCAAATTTCAGCTCTGTGACTTGCTAGATTTATCACTTCAGGCAAATTTATCTCTACAAACCTATTATCTTACCTTTGAAATGTGATTATTAAATGTGCCCGTGTATGTAAATCAGCTAGCATTGTGCCTGCATATATATAATCAATACATATTAATTGCTACTGCCTTTAAAGGTTATAGTACTTTTATTAGCATAAGCAATAACATTATCATCATTACCATTTATTGTGATCTAATTATGATCTGAAATATACTTATCCATCCAGAGAGTTGAGCATTCTTATCCCAAAATTGATAAACCAACATTTGCAAGTGGTTGAATGTGGGTTCTAACTGCAGTTGGACTGTAAAGCTTATGTTGATCTCATTGCCAAGCTTCCTCTTGAGGAAATAAAAATAAAGCTCTCATATTATTCAGCTGTGCTGTCAGCAATCAGGCATTGGCTCAGTGTCAAGGTTAATCAAACTCTGACTTGGTATCTGGATTAAGGCTATTTATGAGGCCTGACAGATAATTTAGGCTTTTCACTGATCGAAGCAAAGGACACCAGGAGCTGTAATGTGTGTTCATTGTGCTGCTTTCTGAACAGTGTTCATTTTCTCATGTAGAATAAATATGCATAATGCAATTGTCTATCCCCTGGGTTTTCCACTCATCCCTCTTTCCCACATTCCATGTCTTTTCCCCGACTGGCTGCCTTCAATGTCCCATGGGGCCAATTATATTCAGTTCTGAGTGACAGAAGCTCCACCTACCTGAGGCTGGCTCCAAGCACAGAGCACACTTGAAGATTCACAGCCTAGTAAGTGCCTCTAGGATTGGGTTTCACAGAGAATCCTGAGCTCTATTGCAACATGAGCTCTCAACAGATGGTCAGATGTAGATGTCAAGGAAAAATGTAGCCAGCTCTTCCATTCACTCTTCTGGAGCCATTTGAGCCTCCATGGTCCTGCCAGGGTTACCATTTCCTAACCCTGATTTGGTCATCTGAATTCCTGCCCATGAATATTGTGAGGCTCCCTATTGTTGTAGGATAAAGTCAAGTCTGACCCAGTTATGCCTTTCCATCTGCATTTCCCATGATGTTTTATATCTACCACAAAGTATACCCTTTTAGTTTTAGCAAATTACAAGCCATTCCTATTACATGATTTCAGATTTCTGTTTCGCATTTTATATTCTCTCAGCATGAAGTTTCCTCTCTTTCTCCTTTCGTTTATTTGATCAATTTACTGCACATTTTTAGGTAAGTTATTTAGTCACTACCTCAGCCTGTTTCTTTCTCATCCCCTGTGAACTGCAAAGTGACACTTAGTAATCAATTTATTTATTCTTAAATTTATAGGAGGGACATTGGTTAGTAAAACTTACATAAGTTCCAGGTGTATGATTCTATAGTACTTCATCTATGTGTTACAATATGTGTTCACCACCCAGAGCCAGTTTTCTTTCCATCGTTATATATTTAGCTATCTCCCTTCTTCCTCTCCCACCCACTATCTTCCCTTACTCTCAGGTAACCACCACATTATTGACTATATCCTTGAGGTGTTTTTTTGTTTTGTTTTGTTTTGTTTTTGCTTTCAGTTTTATATTCCACAAATGAGTGAAGTCATAGGGTTCTTAGCTTTTTCTGTCTGGCTTATCTAGCTCAGCATGATGATCTCAAGTTCCATCCATGTTGTTGCAAATGCCAGTATGTCATCTTTTCTTGTAGCTGAGTAATAAATATTCCATTGTATATATGTACCACAGATTTTTATTCAGTCATCTATCAAAGGGCACTTTGGTTCTTTCCATGACTTGGCCAAGTCTAATAGTGCTGCATTGAACATTGGGATACATATGTCTTCACAGACTAAGTTTGCTAGTTTTTTAGATAGGTACACAGAAGGGGGAAGTTGGGTCATAGGGTAGTTCCATTCCCAATTTTCTGGGAAATCTCCATACTGTCCGCAGTAGTGGTTTTACCAATTTGCGTTCTCACCAGCAGTATATAAGGGTCCCTTTTTCTCCACAGCCTTTCCAGCACTTGTTCCTTGTCTTGTTGATAATAGCCATTTTAGTGGATGTGAGGCGACATCTTATAGCTATTTTAATTTGCATTTCCCTAATAGCAAATGAAGTTGAGCATTTTTTATATGTCGATAGGCCATTGGTGTGTCTTTATGGGTGAAGTGTTTGTTCAGGTCTTCTGTTCATTTTTCAATTGGATTGTTTTGCTTTTGTTTTTGTTGTTATTGTTGCTGTTGTTGTCGAGTTGTACCAGTTTTTATGTATTTTAGATATTATCCTCTTTCAGAGGCATTGTTTGGAAATATTTTCTCCCAATTGGTTGGTTGCCTCTTTGCTTTGTTGATGGTTTCTTTAGCTGTGCAGAAGCTTTTTAGTTTGATAAAGTCACATTCATTTACTTCTCTTTATTTCCCTTGCCTTGAGGTCAGGCTCATAAAGTTCCCTCTGAACCCAAGGTCTATTAGTTTAGTAAAAATGTTTTATTTATACAGTTCCTTGTTTCAGGTCTTCTATAGAGGTCTTTAATCCATTTTGAGTTAATTTTGGTATATGGGGCAGATTGCTGGTCAAATTTGTTCTTTTGCATGTTTTTCCAATTTTCCTAGTGCCATTTACTGAAAAGGCCTCCCCCCCCCACTGTATATTTTTCTCCCTTTTTTAAAAAATTATCTGTCCAAATATTTGTAGGTTTATCTCTGTGTTTTCAATTCTTTTCCCATCAAAATCTCACAGACATGCTTTCAAAAAATAGATTTTAAATAAATTGTAAAGTTCAAATGGTACTACAAAAAAAACCCAGATTGCCAAAGCAATTCTATGAAAAATGAATAAAACTAGAGGTATCACACTACCTGATTTCAATCTATACTACAAAACCTCAATAACAAACAAGCTTGGTTTTGGCAGAAGAACAGACACACAGACCAATGGAACAGTATTAAATTTTAAAATTATTGTACTTTACTTGTCCTTCTTTGTATTTACACTATAAATTGCTAGTTATTTAAGATATATCTTTGTATTTTGCTCTGATTATAAAATAATACAAGATTATTATTGAAATATTGAAATGCATAGAGAAGATCATGAGAAAAAATATTTACCTGAAATTCCATTTTTCAGAGATAGTTGGTGTTAATATTTTGCTATGTTTATGCCCACACACACAGAGGATCCAATAGTTCATGTGCAAAAAGCTTGGTGAAACAAGAATGTGGGGCACATTTGATGGGATTAATAGAAGTTTTAAAGGCTGCAGAATGCAGAGCAAGAAAAAGTGGCATTCAATGACACTATGAAGCAATAGCATTCATGATTTTCTTACTGTGACTTATAGGAGCTATGAAAAATAGTGTGACAGTTGCTCAAAAGCTGGAACTATCACATGATCTAGATATTACAGGTACTTCCACAAAAAAATTGAATCCAGGATCCCAAAGAAATGTCTGCATTCATTGCAGTACCATTTACAAAAGCCATAATATGGCAACCTCCTAAATGTTCATCAACAAATGAATAGATAAAGAAAATGTGGTACATACATACAACGGAATACTATTCTGCTTTAACAGAGAAGAAAATCCTACCATATGTAAAAATATAGAGGAACATGGAGGATATTATGCTGAGTGAAATAAAACCATCACATACACACAAGTACTGCATCATACCACTTACTAGTTAGAGGTTTCTAAAATAGTTTATATCATAGAAGCAGAGAAATTAAATGAAGAGTTGTCCAACAGGTATAAAGTTTAACTTATGAGAGATGAATACGTTTTAGAGACCTGCTATATAACATAGTGCCTAAAGTTAAGAATATTATATTATAAAGTGAACATTTAAAAAAGTTACATCTTAAGTAAAGTGTTCTTATCACAAAAATTGGAAGGCAGAGGAAACTTTTGGAGATAATGAATTTGTTTATTACCTTAATTGTGATGATAGTTTTGTGGGTGTATGCATATATTGAAAGCCATAAAATTATATATTAAATATGTATTTTTGTATATTAATTTCACCTAAGAAAGCTGTTAAAAAATAAATACATTTTCTGTTATGACCCAAAAGTATACGTGTATTACTTAAACAAATGTTCCATAAAATATTCTTACTATTTGTGATTAACTCTAATGTTTTCTGTTGTGTTCTGTTCATTTAAGAGAAGAAGCTGGACACAACCTGATAAATTGATTTATTGACATTTCTAATGACTTGCAGTCATAGTTTAAAAACTCTGCTGCAGAAATTGGCAAAGGACATGATGCAGAGTTATCTGTATGGCATACTAATGAGTTTCAAATTTATTCTGAGGGTAAAAGGTAGAATTAAAGAGTTATGATATGTAAATGTCATGATAAGACTTAACACAGTAGGAAGAATATCTGTCCGCTCAGGGGTAATGGTTTATAGCAGAGTAAGAACTGATTCTGAGAGGCAGCTCAGTGTCAGTAAGACTCATATTTTGCAGTATAATGATAGTAGAGACATAAGCAAAGTGGTTTGAGAAATTTTATTAGATTACATTTTATTAGACGTGTGTATGTATATTCACAGACACGTGGGCAACAAACAGTTTAAGAAAATCATGACAGTAAGAGGTAGAAGTCAAAGTTATTCCCAGTCTTATTGATTCAGTAACTATGACAATGGTTTAAAAAAAAATTACTGATAGATTAAATCCAGGAGGAAAAGTGGGTTTTTGTATTGGGATTGGGTGATATTCAACTCAGTTGAATGTGAGATACCTGTGAAACATTCAAATGGTGCTAATCCATAAGCAATTAAATATTGGGATGTGGAGCTGAATGGCGATTACTAGATTTAGAGAGTATTAAGCAAAGAAAACAGATTCAGGTTCATGTAACACAATTGTAAATAACAGCAATTCAAGAAAAAGAGCAAGTTATTTCTCTCTCAATTAAGAATGAAGGTAGGCAGTTTAAGGTTGATGTGGGAGCCTCACAGTTATCTGATATCCAGAGACTTTCAGTTTTCTCTTTTACAAACTTTTTGATATAAACCTTATTTTTATGCATGGTATAGGGTTCATTCACCCAATCATCTTCTAAGCATCAAGATGAAGAAAGTGGTTAACCACGTCTCTTTAAAGACATGTCTAATGTAACGCAAACACCACTACCGCTTAAGGCTTATTTGTCAGAACATAGTTGCAAACCACATATCTCTACAAGGAATCTAGAAATAAAATGATCAATCTGGGTGGTCATGTACCCATTTAAATGTTGGTAATCTATTGCTGAGAAAGAAGAAGATAAGACATATTGTGGGGCTACTAGCAGTCTTGGCCAGATGTAATTGATGCAAACATTGTAGATAAATTACAAAGGGAAATTATAGTATATAAGGAGAGAAGAGGACCTAGGAAAAATCCAAGAACACATGACCATTGAGAGAACAAGGGATAGAGATAAGATAGTCTTTTCAACAAATGGCACTCAAACAAATGGACATCTACATGTAAATCAGGAATATATAGTCTTTAGTAAGTTGAGATATATTTTTTCTATACAGAATTTGTTGAGAGTTTTTTTATCATGAAAAGATGCTGAATTTTGTCAAATGCCATTTCTGCATCTATTGAGATGATCGCATGATTTTTATATTTCATTCTATTTAATGCAGAATATCACATTTATTGATTAGTATATGTTAATAAACTTTGTAATTCAAGGATACATTCCACTGGATCATGGTGTATGTGATTCCTTTAATGTGTAGTTGAATTTACTTTACTAGTATTTTGTTGAGAAATGTTATATCTATGTTTATCAGGGATACTGGCTTGCAATATTTGTTCTTGTAGTGCCCTTATCTGACTTTGGTATCAGGGCATTGCAGGCCTCCTAAAATAAATTCAGCAGTGTTCCTTCCTCTTTAATTTTTTGAAGAGTTTGAAGAGGATTGACATTTATTCTTCTTTAAATGTTTGGTAAAATTTACTATTGAAGCCATTTAGAGCTGTTTTTTTGTTTTTTTTGTTTGTTTGTTTGTTGTTTGTTTGTTTGTTTGCTTGTTTGTTTTTTTGGGGGGAGGAGTTACTACTGATTTCATTTCCTTACTTGATATTGCTCTGTTTAGGTTTTTTAACTTATTATTTAGTCCTGGTGGGTAGCATGTCTCCAAAAATTTAACTATTTATTCTAGGTTTTGTAATTTCTTGACATATAATAGTTCATAGCAGTCTTTACAAATGGATTGGGCCTCAGACTATGCTCTACTATCTGGCTGTGCTGCAGTCTGTGCCCCAAATTTGGGTGGGTCCACAGGCTGTGCTCTGTACTCAGTAAGCCTCTGATTATGCTTTGTTTTGGGGCAACATTGCTGGCTAAGCTATCTGAGTGGGTGTGCCTACTAGCTGTACTATATAGTTGGATGGTGTTGGAGGCTATGCTCTGAATTTAGAAAGCGTCACTATCTGAGCCCCATTGTTAGGCTATGCTCTACAATTAGTCAGGGTTGCTGGCTGGGATCTCTGTCTGGCCTAGGTTGTGCTCAAGAAATCAGGCAGGGCTGTAGACTGGGCTTTCCAGGTAGCGGGTACCATATGCTGGTGTCTGAGACTCCACATAGTCCCTGCTCAAGCTCCCCAATCAGGTATGGCTGAAAGTTATGTTCTGCAGTTGCGTGAGGCTGCTGAATTGGCTCCTCACCCAGGCGAGGTCATATGTTGGACTTTAATGCTGTCCCAGTGCCACTGATTTGCCACCCTGATCAGTCATACCTCAAGGCTATACTCAATAGTTTGGTGGGCTGCTGGCTAGACATCCTACCTCAGAAGGCTATAGAATTGGATCTATAGCCATGTGGGATGTCTGATCAGGTTTCTTTGTGGGGAAGTCTAGAAGCAAGCTATATTCATCAGTTAAGCAGGCATGCTGAATTGCTTCCCTGTTCAGATGGGCTGCACAGTCCACTGTTTTCCAGCCAGGATTGCTGTTCAGGTGGGACTAGAGACTCTGCTTAGCAGTTAGATTGGACAGCTAACTTGCTTGCCTGCCTGGGCAGGAGGCAATGTGGGTTCTGAAGCTATCTGGGTTCTATAGCTAGACTTTCTGGTCAGGCAGAGATGGGGACTATGCTTAACAGCTGAAGAGAGCTAACAACTTGCTACCTTGTCCGGTTGAAGCCATGAAATGAGATTCATGGTTAACTCAGCCCATTGGCTGGAGACCCAAATCAGGTAGAACTGCCAACTAACTCCCTAGCAAATCACGGCTATTGGCTTTTCTATGCAAATGGGAAGAGGTTCTTGCTGGTATTTCTGCTCAGGTGCTGCCACCAGCCATAATACAGTCTACCAAGATCAGTGTAATGGTTACTGTGAGCCTCAACTCCCTTCCGTCTCTAGCTGAACTCCAATGTTGTAGCCCCACTGATTCTCCCAGTGATCCCCATAAAATAAGACCAGAGTAGAATTTTGGGGAAGTACACTTTAACACTAAGGAAGCTAGATGTATGTTTTGGGTTCTATATTAACCACTGGAGAAGCTGCAGGCCCAGAGGGACCCTCTTGTGGTGCAATGATGGCCTTAGGGAGAGGCAGTGTGGCAAAAACGAAACCATTCCTCTTGCCCTGCAATGCAGATTTTCTCAGTTTTTGTGACCTCAGGGGCGCTTCAGCCCCACTTCCAGGTTTTGGACGTTTAACAGAAACATCTTGTCTATGGATAATTTCTTATTGGTCTTTCTTTGAAGAAAAGTGAAACCACCTATTCTATCATCTTGATGATGTTGCTTTTCCAGTTTAGTAGTTCCTTAGGAAATGAAACATATTTTACTATATGTTACAGAAATTATGTTTCTAGGTATTTACACAAAGGATTTCAAAATATATTTCCACAAAAAACCTGTACACAGAAGTTTATGGCAACTTTATTTATAATTACCAAAACTTAGAAGCAACCAAGATGTCCTGTAGTAGGTAAATGGGCAAATATGTTGTTATACATTCAAGCAATAAAATATTATTAAGTGTTATAAAAAGAAATGTGCTATCAAGCTATAAAAAGACATGGAGCAACTTTAAAAGCATATTCCTAAGTGAAAGAAGCCAATTTGAAAAGACTTCATACTATAAGATCTCTGCATAAGATACTCTGGAAAAGGTAAAGTTGTGAGGACAGAAAGGATAAATAAACAGAGCATAGAGGATATCTAGGGCAGTGAAACTACTCTGTATGATACTATGAAGATGAATACATTTCATTATACATTGTCCAAATCCATAGAATGTACACCACTGAGAATAAACACTAAAATTATTAATATGCATAAACAGTGGATGATAAGAACGTATCAATGTAAGTATGAGTGGTGATCAAAAAATTTATAGAACCAGGGGATTATGGGGAAGGTGGGAGTACTATTGAACACAGATTGTCTGTGTGACTTATTATTAGTGTATGATGTGCCAAAGTTGAGCCTACTTGCTTCCATGTTCTTTCAGATACCACTGAAAAAGTATATCACACATGAAGATAATCGCAAGTATGAATAAAATTGAATTTCACACCATCAGTAAGTTCCTCACAAAACAAGGGAAAACACCTCAAACCATTTTGGAGATGTTGATGATTTGCAGGGACTATTGTTTTGGAAAATCTATGGTTTACGCATGGCATAGTCTTTTCAAGCAAGGCAGAGTTGATTGAAGAGGACTTCCATGCAGGACACCCTTTTGAAGCCACTTCCTTAGACATTGTCAAAAAAGTTAAAGGAGAAAAAAGATGGCAGCATGAGAGGAGAATGCCAATAACTGCCTGGGAAGGGCCTTGTGAACAGAAGGGAATCCACAGGGAAACCCTGAGAAGCAACCTCAACTAAGAGAACCACACAATGCAGAACAACACCCAAAGGTTAGAGAAAAAAGGGGAGAGCGGGAGAGAGAAGGGGAAGCTGCAGTTCAGGGACAGAGACTTGGAGCGAGGCCCGGGGTTGGCAAAAACAAAGGAGGATTGGAGGACTACGGTCAAAGTGGAGCTGGATTGAGGGTGGGCTGGAAGCTGAGACCTAGGGAGCGTGGAAGCCCCACAAGACTGTGGACAATTTAACAGCTGATCTCAAGAGAAAACACGCAGTGCCCTAATAAGATCACGGAGCCTAAAGTGGAACAAGGGACTGTGCAGCAGGGTGGCTGCACTTCCCAGCGGGCAGGGTGAGAGAAGGGCACCAGCCCACAACAGCTCAAAACCCCTGATTTATGGAAGAGATTGACAGTGAGGGAGAGCCTTCTGAAGACAGGGCTCTTGAAGTGAGGGCTGGGGCTTGAGTGGGCATAGCTGCATTAGAAGTGCTTAGAGTAAATCCGGCGGTCTCAACAGAGCCGGGAGAATAGAGCAGCTGCTGCCCAAGCTATGGCCTGTGCACACAGGGCTTTCGGCGCCCCACCCAACAGGCTGCAGGCGCCGCTGCCAGTGCACAAGCGCGCAACTGGACTTTCGGGGCCCCGCCCACTGGGCCACCGCGACACTGCTGCCTGCTTGCCAGCGCACAATTGGGCTTTTGGCGCCCTGCTCACCAGGTTGCTGTGGCACAACTGCCAGCACGCAAGTACGCAACCGGGTTTTTGGTGCCCTGCTCACCAGGCCACCACAGCACTGCTGCATGTGCGTGAGACGGCTTTTGTCGCCCTGCCCACCGGGCCTCTGCAGCACTGCTGCCTGCTCGTTAGCAAGCAACGGAGCTTTCGGCATCCCGCCCACCAGGCCACTGGGGCCAGCCAGGGCCTCTGCCAAGCCCCAGCCCATCCAAGCACTGCCCTGCAGGCACGGCTTGCAGATACAATTGAAGGAGGGGCTGTCAGGTGGAGGAGAGAAAGATCAGAGCTTCTGCACCCCAACCGCACTAAACCACCAGCTCCCCTGCTGAAAGAGGAATCTGCTATTCTGTCTCAGGCCCAACCTAGCTCCTACTCACATGTCCCCACCCCTGGCCACACCTTTACTACCCTGCTATCTAATAGCTAAGACAGCAACCTGAAGTGCCCCAGGACACAGAAGCTGTCTGCTTCCCCCAACCCTCTCAAAAAATCTCCTTCTCCCACAACTGAGCCCAAGAGAAAAAATAAAGAGAAGCCCATCTGATAGACAACCCCCCAGAGGGAAAACATACTCATGCGTAAAGCAAAAACAACCACATCAAACACAATGCACACCTCAGAATCCAAAGCCCCTCCAGAAGATCAGGGGCATTCTTTAGTAAAGGACCTTGCACACTTGGAATCAAATTGAAATGAAACAGAATTCAGGGCTGCATTAATCAAGACACTCAGAGAGCTCACTCAATGCTGGCAAGGTACCCAGACACAGTTAAATGACCTCAACAAGAAATTTTCTGAACAAAATGAGTACTTTACCAACAAAATTGAGAAGCTAGAGCAGAACCAAAAGGAACTCCTTGAAATGAAAGGCATCATCGGAGAGCTGAAAAAAGAACTGACCAGCATAGGAAACAGGGCTGACCAGCTAGAGAAAAGGATGAGTGAAATTGAAGATACAAACATGGAAATGTCACAGAGGGAAGAAGAAAGGGAAAGGAAAATCAAGAGAAATGAAAGAGCCCTACAAGAACTTTCTGACTCCATCAGAAAGAACAATATTAGAATAATAGGGGTACCAGAAGGTAGTGAGATGAAATCTTCTCAGAGCCTACTAAAACAAATAGTGGATGAAAATTTCCCTAACCTGTGGAAGGAATTACAGCCCCAAATCCAAGAGTAAAGCAGAAGCCCTAACTACCTAGACCCTAGCAGATCTTCTCCAAGGCACATTGTTCTGAAGATGACAAAAATCAATGACAAAGAAAAAATCCTCAAGGCTCCCAGGGAAAAACAAAACATGATTTTCAAAGGTAAACCTATTAGGCTATCACCAGACTTCTCAGCAGAAACTCTGCAAGCCAGGAGGGAGTGGAGCCCAATCTTCAAAATATTAAAAGAGAGAAATTTCCAACCAAGAATCAACTTTAAATATGAAGGAGGAATTAAGGCCTTTACAGATATACAGAAGCTGAGGGAATTCTCCAGTTCAAAACCGGTACTCCAAGAAATACTAAAGAAGGCTATCCGACCTGAATCAAGAAATCAAAATAAATGGAGAAAAGTTGGGACAACAAAAAGATAAAAAGGAAAGAAGAAATGGATACAGGATATCCTCGTATATCAATCATCACCCTGAATGTAAATGGACTGAATTCACCAATAAAGAGGCACAGGGTAGCAGACTGGATTAAAAAACAAAATCCAACCATATGCTGCCTACAAGAGACACACCTCAGCCACAAGGACAAACACACACTCAGTGTAAAAGGGTGTAAAATAATACTCTAGGCAAATGGCAGTCAGAGAAAAGCTGGAGTGGCCATACTGATTTCTGATGAAAAAGACATCAGGATAAAAAAAATAATAACACATAAATATGGACATTACATCTTGAAAAAAGGGATAATACAACAAGAAAACATCACACTGATCAATATATATGCTCCGAATCAGGAAGCACCAAAATTTATAAAGCAACCACTAACAGATCTAAACAAAGAATTTGACAAAAATGCAATTATAGTAGGGGATTTAACACCCCCCTGACAACATTGGACAGATCATCCAATCAGAAACTAAATAAGGAGATTGCAGCTTTAAATGATACACTGCAGGAAATAGACATAATTTACATTTACACGTCATTCCATCCTACAACAAAGGGCTATACATTTTACTCTAGTGCACATGGAACATTTTCAAGGGTAGACCATGTCCTGGGACTTAAATCCAACCTCACCAAATTTAAGGGCATCCAAATCATACCAAGTGTATTGTCAGACCACAAAGCGTTGAAACTTGAGATCAATTGCAAAAGATCAAGTGCAGAGAGAACCACATATACATGGCGATTGATCAACATGGTATTAAAAAGTGACTGGGTCAAAGAGAAAATAAAACAAGAGATTAAAAAATTTGTAGTAATGAATGACAATGAAAACACGACGTACCAAAATTTCTGGGACACAGCGAAAGCAGTATTAAGAGGGAAATTTATATCATTACAGGCCTATCTCAAGAAACAAGTAAAAATACAGGCTAACATCCTCACATCTCATCTTATAGAGCTAGAAAAAGAAGAACAGAGGTCTCCCAAAGCCAGCAGAAGAAAAGAATTAATAAAAATCAAAGCAGAACTTAATGAAATTCAGAATAGAAAAACAATAGATAAAATTAACACCACAAAGATCTGGTTCTTTGAAAAAATAAATAAAATCGAAAAACCACTGGCTAAGCTCACCAAAGGACAAAGAGAAAAAGCTCATATTTCCAGAATACGGGACAATACTGGAGAGATTACAACTGATGCTGCAGAAATACAAATAATCATAAGAGATTATTATGAAAGACTATATGCAAACAAATTTGACAATGTAGAGGAAATGGACAAATTTCTAGAAACATATAGTTTACCTAAACTGAACCAAGAATATTTGGATAACCTAAATAGGCCAATCAACTGTACAGAACTTGAAACAATTATCCAAAAATTGCCCAAAGGCAAAAGGCCTGGACCAGATGGCTTTACCAATGAATTTTACCAGTCATTCAAAGAAGAAGTAATGCCCATCCTCCTCAAACTACTCCAGAAAATTCAAGAGGAGGCAGTACTACCCAACTCTTTCTATGAAGTTAATATCACCCTAATACCAAAACCTGGGAAAGACAATACCAAAAAGAAAACTATAGGCTAATCTCACTGATGAACACTGATGCAATAATCTTAAATAAAATTTTAGCTAACAGAGTACAACAATGCATTAAAAAGATTATTCACC
>PVKE010033222.1:0-18056 GCA_004027555.1 Craseonycteris thonglongyai
GAGGATGGACATAAAACCCACATCTGGGAAGAGTGAACGGGGCTATCAGACTGTGTGTGAGCAAAGGGGAATGACACAATATTCATTGTCTGTTACTATGATCTGCCTTATGGTGATATATTGCCTTATCACGTATGTTTTTATGGCCACCTTGACCCAGTGCATGCTTCTCTGCCTGACTAATTTCCCCTAAGGCTTCAAGACTCTGCCCAGTCAGGGTAGGGACTCCTCTCTTGTGTTCCCAAGATATTTTATTTAATTACTGATTTATTTCTCTGACCCTCCATGAGGGTCCTATCCATGAGGGTATCTCTGTGTCCAGTGCCTCAGTAAAATTCCTGCACATGATTGGTGTTTAACAAATACCATTTTAAACGAGACAGAAAACAATGGTACTGTCCTGTTTCAAAGGGCACATATGGTCCGGCCTGGTCTCACTGAGCTAAATTCAAGGCTATAATAGGCTGACTCGTACCATTTGATATGTACTGTTGTTTTCTGTCCCATTTAAAATGGTACATCTGGTCAGCCTATTTTTAAAACAAATTAATAACAAAATATGCAAGTAATCGCCATATAAAGAAAATGTCTCTTCTGGTTGTCAATGCAGGCATGGGATTAATAAAACAGAAAATAGATCCATGCTAAATTCCGGTGAGACTCAATAGTGCCTCAACAGTAAAAAGAGTCAAATCAGAGGACAGGATAATGGTAGAAACGAAATAAAGGCAGTGGCCAAGAGGCAGGGGATGTGTAAAGGCAGCCAGGAAACGAAGAAGGGAAGTAGGAAGTTGTGCATTCTTTAGGGGTGGGGGCCTCTGAGGAAGGGCCCGGTCTTCATCTCTCCATGTTACCACTGTCCCTCAGAAGACATGGGACTGATATACGAGCCCCTAAATCGACAACTTCAACTAGATTGCTGCTTCTTTGATAGCAGATACCAGGCCTTCCATGTCTTTGATGTTCCAACAATTACCTCCCACAATGCCTTCTAGAGGGAGACACTTAGAGATCAGTGATTTGACTAACACACTAAGCACAGCACAGTAGACTCTCTGTGAACCAGCACCCATGGGAATTGGTAGATGCTGGATCAATGTAAGGAGACTCTCCGATAGCCGCAACTCAAGTGACAGGCACTCCCAAGCAACCAGCAAAATCCCTGATAAACAGGGCAGAGACCTTCATTCTGCCTGTACACTGATGTATCCCAAAAGTCTGGAGTAGTGCTTGCCACGTAATTGGTACTCAATAAATACTTCTGAGTGAATAAATGAATTTTAAAACCTCATAGCAGGCCAGTGACTCTATGGCCAGAGTTGAGTAGTTTTCAATTAACTCTCATCAAGGCGGTTTATGGCTCATCAGCAAAGCAAAAGGAGATAAATCTTAATCCAGGTGCATTCATCACCTGACTAAGGACATGAGAGGCCCAACTAGTGGCATTCAGACAGTCTCCTACTTCAGTGACTCTTTGCTTACTTTTGAAGCAAGATAAGCCAGGTCTTTTTCCAAGTTATGGGAGCAAGGGGACAGCTTCTTCCCTCAAAGTGGTCTTTGCTCATGTCCTCTTCCCTGAGAAGTAAGACCTTGTGACACTGAAAAAACTCATTTATTAGTTCTAATCCTCAAGAAGGGAAGCTTCTCGAGGAATAGAATACCACAAAAATTACCACATTCCAAAACTTAGGGTAGAATTCTCCTTTCCCAAATCATGCATTTTTGTCCTCAAACTTTACCATTAAAAACAATGCCATGAAAACACCATATTGGTAGTGGAATAAATTTCTCATGAAGCTGTATCTGTGTTAAAGACATTTACAGTCCATGAGAGTGTGCGTTTACATTGCACTTGTCCTGCTACAACACCCTATGAATTTACTCAGCTGGTTTTAATAATAGTTTAAAAAAAAAAAGTAGTGGGAATATCTTTCTGTGTATATATTATGGAATAAGAGACTCTTATACCAAGAATGTAACACCAGCAAAACACATGTGTACAGATGGGAAAACATGAGTAATTCCTTTTCATATGTTTCCCAGCCTCTCAATATGTGGAACCCCACACGCTGAATGGCAGCCAAAGCGTGAATGGTACATGTCTCTCTATTGGGCACCCCTTCTGTTGGTTGCCATGGATGATAAGATGCTATTTCCTTTCCGACTTCCTTTCCCCTCCTTTTATCCCCAGCACAATCATTTTTGGCATTTACAAACCACGTCTTGCCAGATGCTTGCCTATGCAAACATGCTATACCCCCTCCCTTTGCAAAGGGCTCAGAAATCCAGGAGGCTGTTGGCAAGATGGGTCCCAGAGCACTTGGGCACAGGCTGCAGCTATCAGTCACAAACCATCTTGGAGGAAATGTTTTATCACCAAAGGAAAGAGGCTGAAACATAGAGACTAACATTTATATTTGTACCACGATGTTCAGGAACCGAGAGAAGAAAAGTATTCTAATAAAAATGGTCTTGTAAGTGAGAAGCCGGAAGGAGGAGTTGGCTTGTAGTGGGACAGTGACGGTTGTTAACAGGTTGAGTTTGAGGGGAATAGGAAGCCCTGGCGACAGGATGGGAGCTCAGGGCTGAAATCAAGTTTTCCTGGAGAGACTGAGGTTGAGAGCCATCCACACAGAGGAGCAGGAGTGGGGCAGAAAAAGGTCAGGAGGCAAAGAGCTGAGGCGAAGCTCTCCGGACCACCTACACCTAGGAGGTGATATGAAGAAGAGTGCTTGGTGACGGAGGCTGAAGGATTCATGAGAGGAAGTGGGAGGAAGTGGAGGTGGACAAGCTCCTTGAATGCTCTGGAAGCCTCAGGAGAAAAAATTTTAGGAAGCAAGGAAGCAGATCATTAGCAATGCCCAAGGCTGCAGAGACGTCAGGAAAGTAAGGATTCCTATCTCTGTCTCCTCTCTTTTCCTCCAAAATCATAGCCTTCTCTTTCCTCCCTTTCTCCAGTTCTCGTCTTACTCTGGTATCACTGTGATTAGAATCACCTCCCTTGAGAGAGGCAGAACACGTACATTATTGTTTTTGTTTTTTTATTTTTAGAAACATGACCCCTTTATAACCTGCTTCTCTTTAGGGCAAAGGGTCAAAAGGAAACATTTGAGAGAGCCTCCCAAGTGCTGTGGAGTAAAATGGCAATGGAAACATTTAAGCAGCAATGACACAGGGAAAGGTAACAATGAGATTGTCGGGCAGGAGCATGAGATGGTGTGGCCTCCCGTTCTACTCCTTCCACTTGACACAGTGTGCAGGTCACTCTGGCCTCTCTTCTTCATTCAGTAGAGCGGAAACCCTGCCCAGCTCACTCAATAGTTATGAGATCACAGAGGCTCTGTAAGGCTATGTGAGCAGAAGATACTATTAGGAGGGTGTCTGCCTTATTTGTCTTGGAAGGCTCCTACCAACTGTATATCCAACGTGAAGACTTCCCTGGGACAACGTGAAGACTTCCCTGGGACAACGTGAAGACTTTCCTGGGACATTAGCATTTACATTAATTTCCCTCATCTGAAATTCTACTGTCAACATTGACACACCAAGTAGTTTTCTTTATTATTTAAGTGCCCTACGAGTCTGATCTCCTGTAGGAAACAATCATCTCCTTGAGACAAGGGAATGTGTCGTGCACTTGTGGGATGCCCACAAAACCTAAAACACATTCAATTAATTGATAACCTGAATTACATGCCTCTCGTGGCACTCATAATTCAAATCTGTTGCTACTATTTCCCTCTGATAGTGGATTTGTTTTAAGGAGCACCTTCTTGATTTAGCCTTTGGCTACGGTAATATTCTTGGAACCCGCAAACCCTAAGGCATTGCTTTATAATTGCCATTCAGCATTTCCTAGCTCTTTGGGAAACAGGGTGCGAAGCAGCCCCTGAATAGCACGTTACACAAGCCACACCGAACAATGCACTGAGTGGAAAACTAGAGGGAAAGATAGCCCAAATTCCTGGGGCTGACAACTTCTTCATCCAAGCCCTCTACTAATTACCACAGAGGAATATTTATTTTAGGAGTCCTGCATGCACCTTCATTTCTTCTTCTACTGCTTGTTTTGTGACCCAGAAAATTTTACCATCCTTGCAAGAATAAAGGAGTGTCAGGTTTTCTTGCCTAGAGACGCTATTCCTCATCAGGGGAAATGGGAACCAAATTAAACTTTGTTCTGCAATTTAAAAACATATCTCAAATGCAAGCCAACAAAAATTTCCCTGGCTCTAGTTGAATTGTTTTTCTTTTTATGGTGTGCAAAGCACACTGCTATAGTAGCCTCTGCCTGTGAAAAAACCACGAGGGGATCCACAGACCTTGTCAGTCATTCTAGAGACTCTGCAGAAGACTGGGCTACACTGTCTTCCTCCACTTTCGCGATCTTATCCTTAACACCAAGGTCACGGAAAGTCAGTTTCTTATGCCTGTGCCAATGCCCCCTGAGATCTCAGGGTTATACCTCACCTATTGTGCATGAAAATTATTGGCTGCCTCATATTTATATAATACGCATTTGTGAAGGAGAAAAAGATGCCTCGATTTACATCATGTTTTACTGTTTAGAAAGTGGAATCACGGGCATTATTTTCTTGAAGCCTTATACCTGCTGTGTGAGGTAGGTATCGTCACCTGAATTTTACAGATGAAGATGAGGTTCAGAGATGTTGAGTCATTGCCCCAAAGCAATGGAGGAAGTCGGTGTCAAAGTCAAGACTTGAAGCCAGGTCAAATTCCCTGGCAAGCCCTGACATTACTAAACCCCATAATGTCTCCATATCTCTGGCATGAAGAACTTAATAGAGTAGACTCTCCATTAACCAGAACTCAAGCAACCAGCACTCTCAAACAACTGGCAAAAAAAATCAAAGAAACCATTCTATTTTTATCTGGCATGGGTGCTGGTTAACTGAGAGTCTACTGTATTTGATCTAATTCAGAGGTACGGAAACATCATGTTTTTTAAGTTTAACTCATTATTAAGGTGAATAAGGGGATGCTGGGATAGCTCAGCAGTTAAGTGCTTGCCTCGCAACCGCGAGGTCCAGGGTTTGATTTTTGGCCTGGGCCTGGGCAGCCCCATATACTGAATTGCAGCACAACTGCTAACCACCGAGATGGCTCAGCGGCAAAGGTTCGCGCCTCCCATGAGGGAGGCCCCTGGTTTGGTTCTTGCTCCGCATGGCCCCACACCCACCTGTGTAGAATGATACCATGTTACAATAAATGATGTACAACAATGGAGACTGCTCTGGGCCCTCCCTGCTTCTCTCTTTTTCTCCCATCTTCTCTCAAACAATAAAATAAATCTGTTAAAAAAAGATGATAAGCTATTCATTATTGAATGTTTGCCACATGTTAGATACTCTATTAGGTGACTTACATACCTTATGGCACTTAATTCTAACAAAGATTCTGAGAAAAAATTAGTGTCTTAGGGAATAAAGCAGAGGGCCAATCTTGAGGTACGAGAGGTGCCCGGGGTCTAATCTGAGGTGTCATTAATGCTCAGTGAGGAGGAATCCATTCAGGTGGGAAAAAACTGTTCTTGCCACCGAGAAAGTCCAAGATCCAGTGCTGGTCCTATGAGGGGTGTATGAGGAGACTGAAAAAGTGAGGCCACCTTGCTGTTACTGAGCTGTATTAGAAGTGAGGCTACCTCGTGGGAACTGAGCTGTATTAGATGATGATTTCAGAAGGGGCACCCAGGTCTCCTAATTAAGGCCATCAGGCACTAGGAAGATAGTAGCTCTGCTATTAATACTGGAGGACCTCACCCATAATGCCAGTGACTCTAATCCTTCCAGGGGCCTGGGCGAGTTTAAATGTAATGATACTGATGGACAGGTGCTCAGAACCAAAGA
This sequence comes from Craseonycteris thonglongyai, assembly GCA_004027555.1. NCBI lineage: Eukaryota > Metazoa > Chordata > Mammalia > Chiroptera > Craseonycteridae > Craseonycteris > Craseonycteris thonglongyai. The sequence goes on from PVKE010033222.1 coordinate 5,868, forward strand.
CTTTTCCTGATTGACATGTCACCAGGCAGGGGCAATGCATGACTGAGCATGAGCACTAGTCTAGGCACCAAAAATACAGAGGTGAAAAGGAGATTTATGCCTGCCCTGCTAGGACTTAGCACCTAATGGGAAATACATAAACCCTTTACGGTCTTACTTCAGGCCACAGAGACCTCAAAAAGCAAGAGTTACATATGCAAAACAGACGTGGAAATGGATCAGGAAAATGTCACTCTTCTGAAAGCCTCTCCGGATATACTGCTGCTTTAACTCCTGGTTGAACCATAAAAGTGTGGTCCCCGCCAAACTGCACGGCGTTCTCAATTACTTGAGTTCAGTTGTCACTGGCAGGAGGCCCTTTGAGGATTATGAATCATTACCTATACCATGTTATTAAATGGGAAGAATATGTTATAATAGAATGTGACTGTCAATTTTCAGGGGCATGAGAGTCCCCTGGGAACTGAACTGCATCACAAGAGGACAGGGATGACACAGGACCAGAGGGAGAAGTGCAGGTGATATGTGAGTTCATTTCTTTTCACAACCTCCGTGGTAATGAGACAGTTTGTATCCAAAATAACATTAGTAGCATTTGCAGACAACTATCCCAATGACAGGCCACTACCGCAATGACAAAGTATGTGGATGCTTCACTCTAAAAAATCTGACAGTGAAGGGGGATGGGTTTTTACTTGGGGCTGAGTCTTTCTAGGCCATAAAACACACCCAGAAATAAACCTTCCTTCACAGGAGAGCTGCCCAGACACAGAGCCTGTTTCTGTTATGTGCGAACAGCTTTGTTCCTGACCTAAACATTTATCATGAAATTGTCAGCAACGCTAGGCCTACATTTAATCAAAAAGAATATCCATTAAAAATAAAAATTGGGGGTGGGGAGGGGTGGGAAAGAAATGAATATCTAGGAGGAAATAGAGCTTGGGAATAATTCTTTTCTTTTTTTTTTTTCATGTTGGAAAACACAGACCATGGTATTTCTGAGGGAATTTTTGAGGGAAGTGGGAAAGGTTGAATATCCTGAGACCTTGGGGTGTGTGAGTGTGAGTGTGTGTGTGTGTGTTTGGGTGTTCAAATAAGATTCTGCATCTGGGATACAATTTAAATCCTGATGAGATCTGCAATTTTATATTCTCTAACTTAAAAAAGAAAAACTGAATTATTAAAGTAGTATCACTTTATGGGAATCAACCTTTCTTTCTTCCTTCTTTCCTTCCTTTCTTCCTTCCTCCCTTCCTGTCTCCCTTCCTCCCTTCCTGTCTCTCTCTCTCTCTCTTTTTTTGCTGACATGACTAGGCTTAGACACCAATACTTACTAAAATGTGGGAAAACACAATAAAAGACATCCTCATGACTGTGCAACTCTCTCAGACAGCGTTATAGGGAGGAATTGAAAATGTGGGACTCATCTCTGAGATAAACTGAAGTCACCTGCCATGACGAGGACTTGGTTACGTGCATGTCAGAGCCTTGAGCGAGCAGGTGCACAACATCTGCCTAAGTGCGGGGCTTCCCCTCTGAAATCACCCCTGACTTTGATGACGTGGCATAGCTGAGTGGGAGATGGGGGACAAATATATTTGATCAGAAGAGCTCAGTTCTCCCCCAGCCAGCTTTTAGGAATGACCTTCCTATGCGGTTTCACCAGCCACCAAGAAATGCCAGTTAATCCCTGACACGGATCAGGAAATGGTCATAGGAATGACTCCCTGTGAGGTGAAAAATGAAGCTGGGCAACCTGTCTCTGAAAACTAGAAATCGGAGGCTGTTACAAAAGCCAGCTTTAATCCAGCTTGATTATGGTAAACACACAAACATACACAGCTGCGGCACAATGACTTGTTATTCGTCACTCGTGTTCCAAGAGGGAGGTGTTGATTGTCTCCCATGCCTCTCTGCCTATGTCTGGGCCCCGGGTATGCAACTAACTTGAACACGGATTAGATGTGCAAAAGAACAAAAGGATCAGGAGAATTTGTAGGCAACACAATTTCCTATGAAACGACATGGCCATTGCGGGAAGAAGATAATGCTCTGCAGAATTCTAATTTTGACCCTCTTCCGGAAAAAAAAAAAAAAAGAACCCAATTTTAATAATCGGTGCCCATTGAAATGGTCATCTTGGCAGTGCTGTGGACTGCACACATGCCTGAATTTGATTAGACAGCATCCTGAGAAAGGATTCATCCTGCTTTTGTCCCTGAGTGCTTAAGTCTGTGTGACATTCTGTCAAGTCTGTGTTATTCTGCCTGACATTGTATTTCTGCCCAGCAACACAATACTACATGTTGTGACAATGACCTTACCTTCTAAACACCTTTCCAATGAAAAGTCTGGTTCATCTGGGCTCATTAAAACTAGATATACCAACTGTTATCCTTCCATCTAAAGAGAGAGGAACAGTTCAGGTGTCCAAAAGAAAGGACATCAATAGATGTGACAGCAGCCAGAGAATGGAGAGAATACCCAAGATCAAGTAATAATATCAAAGAGACACTTGACTTCAGGTTTTCCAGCCTTCACTTTTCACTCTTTACCCTCCAATCTCTTTCCTCTTTTCTTTAACCCCCTGCCCCAAACTCTTAACAACCTCAAGATTTCTGCATCTTTCCTCTCAAGCCTACATTCGGGAAACAGCAGATCCTGAAAATGGAGTCAGACGTCCTGGACTCAAATGCGGACTTCTCCTCTACCCAGTTTGTGACTTTGAACAAGTCACATTCTTGCTCCAGGTCTCCAGAGGTTGGATGATATTTGGGGCTATTTTGGCTGCAAAACAAAAAATAAAACCCAAAAAGCCCATAACCATCAGCCACACCCCAGGCCGTCTTAGCATGTGACCTAGGAGGAATCTTGAGAAACCATCAGCACTGAGATGCTGCTTTCCCTCCATCTTTCTCTTTCTCCCTTTCTCTTTCTCTGTCCTTCTCCCTCTCCCTCTCCTTCTCTTCTGTGCCTCACGGTCTCTCTCAGGACATTTTTGCTTCTCCTGATGTGTTGGCCCCACTCTTACTGCCAACTAGCTGGTGTTCTCTGAAAATGGCCTTGTTGAGTAAGGTTTCCATCCATGGCTAAATAACACCCTAGCATTGCTTTCCAGAATAAGTGGCTTCAGTCAAGACCACTGATCAGAACAAGAAAGGAGGTGAAGGCAAGTACTGTGACCACAGAGGTTACAAAATCTCTAAGGGCCAGGCTAAAGCTAGGACTCTATGACTTTGAGAAAGGAGGTTTCGGATTCCCTTTCGGAATAATACCAAAGGCAGGAGTGCACAGGAAGAAAGGCATTGGGTGAAGTCCTGGTGAGGGAAGCAGTGATACCAAAGGAGGCAGAAGAAGGTGGCTGCACGTATGAAACAAATTTTTCTAAAGGCCTGCAGCAATACCACCGTTTTGTGTGCTCTTCTAACAACATATTTCGATAGTGTCTCCCTGGGATGTGGGGTCTGTGTTCTCTCCCCTCCTATCAGAGCCTGAGTGGTGACTGCTCCGGACAACAGAATGGAGTGGATTCTGTGCTGTGTGACGTCCAAGGTCAGGTTACTAAGAAGAGTCAGCTCCCACACTTGGGTGCACGCACTTGGGACCCAGTGCCCATGTTGTGAGGAAGCCCGGGTCACAGGAAGAGGCTATGTGTAGGTGTTCTGGCAGACAGCTCCAACGGCCACCAGTGTCAATCACCAACCATGTGAGCAAGGCAGCCTTCAGGACTCTAGCCTCCCAGCCTGCAGACCATTCCAGCTGAAGCTGCATGCGGCCAACCCTGCCCAAATGGCAGGCTCAAGGGTAACATAACTGTTGTCATGGATTATAGGCCATCAAGTTTGAGGGTAACTTGTTCTGCAGTTATAATAAACGGTGATTCCATTGTCTGTGCTAAGATTCTGCCTAAGAAGGTGGAGGCACCCCCAGAAAAACAACAAGCCTCTTGTATGAGGGCTGGGGTCCTGATAAAGCAGAGAAACTGCTTAGCTACCTACCACCTTGCTTTAGTTCTGTCAACGCTCCTTCTATTAGGGGGCCATTCGGGGCCAGCCATTGACAGAGCAAGATGATGTTTCCATGTCTCTCACGTGGTACAAAAACATGCAAAGTCTACACTTCTGCTGGACCTATGCGAACAGCAGCTAGTACACATTGTGCAATTATTGTAATGGCCAAGAAAACCTTTTATTACGAGGGAAATCTTTCTCTACTTTGTTTCCTCTTTGCCCTGCCACTCCCCTCCCCCATCAAGCCTTTACAACCTATGATTTGAGAATAAGCCTAGGATGCAAAAACACAAAAACAAACAAAACAAACAAATAAATAAACAAAAACAAAACAAAAACAAAAACATATGTTTAGGCAAAGTGTCAAGACAACCTGCCATTGTATATAAAAACTGTCATTAAAGCTGAAAACTTAGCTATCATGTCCGTATGCCCCGGCAGCCTACGCTGATGGCTATCAAATCCCAGGCAAAAAACAATAAAACGATTTGGAAAACAAGACTTTTGTGAAATGTCTGATCATGGATCAATTCTTTTCTGCATTTGTCCTCCATCATTTTTTCTTCATACAGTATCACAAGCAACCTCTATCTAAGTCAGCAAAAAAACCTTCCCTGATATTGTAAACCTCCCGAACTCGGGCTAATGTCTGTCTTGTTCATGCTCTTTTAAGTGTGTAGAAGGACCTTTCCCCGCAAGTGAGTATAGAAAAAAGAGGCTCCCTAAGTTTCAACAGATATAGGGGAGAAACTGGTCAGAAATGAGAAAACCTGAATTCTAATTCTACTCTTTTACTAGATTTATTTGTGTGTGTGTGTGTGTGATTCTCTCTGTACCTCAGTTTCTACTTCTGCAAAATAGAATTTAAGATCGGTCTTACCTGCCTCCTAGGTTTTGGTCTGTGGATTTTATTAAATAGGTGTTAATACACTTTAGAAAGTGTGATGCTATAAACATCAAAGCTATGGGTGGGAGGATAATATCAACCAGCTACTATGGTAAGTCCATTTAAAGTCTACGATAGGTTCTGCAATTTAAAAGAAAACAACACATCACAAAACCAGTTTCGCCACAAGCTAATTGATACCTGCAAGGATGAAGCATCTCACCAGTGTTATAGCAAAATGACACTGAATGAAACATTATTCAAGGTATATATGCAATTTTAGACACTTCCATTCCAGAGCCTGATGTATTCAACGATTCTCTATTATGGGCCTACTGTGTGTAGATTGCTAGGTACTTGGCTATATACAAGCAGGGGTGATCCCTCCCCAGGTTTCCTGCCCACCTATTTGGCTTTCCATCTAACTGACATGATACTCCTCTTCAGAGAATTAAACCACAAACGCAGGGCATTGCTACTGGAAGCTGGTTAATTTCAACTACCATTTGCTAAGCTAGTGTTTTCCCTTACAATATTTCATTTAATCCTCAGAATAACTCCATTATGTACATATCGTTGTTATTATTTTATAGATGAGGAAACTTAGGTTCAAAGCTGTGACGTAGCTAGCCCAGAGTCACACAGCCAGTGAGAGAACAGACCTGGGATTCGAACCCAGGCGGTACTCTAAACAAGCTGTTCTTGTCATTTCACTGTGCTCCCATTGCAAGATGTTTTCTCCTGTTGGAGAAAGAATGAGGTGGGGGATTTCCTGACCTTCTCACAGGGGAACAGACTCCCCCTTAACACCAGTTAATTATGGTGCAGCAATGGGAAACATTTTGGAAGCTCTTTCTTCTTGAGCATCCATTCTCAAGCTTTTGTATTCAGCATATCTGCTGAGGTTTTCTGAGAGCATGAACTTTGCATTTCTTTTATTAATAGACTTTACGTTTAGAGCTATTTTAGGTGTACAGTAAAACGGCACAAAAATTACAGAAAGTTCCACACACACCCTCCAACTTTGCATTTTTTTATGTTATTTATTTTTTTTTCTTCTCTGCTTCTATAACCTAATAAACATACTTTTCATAAATTCCTGTGGGACCTTTTACTGTTATATTATCTAATTAAAATGACCATACCCAGTGCATTTGCTGGAACTGGGCGTGGGACCCAGGAATCAATCTGAAAGTTTGCTTTCTGGACTGACTATGGAAAAGCTGGTCAGTACATGTGAACTTCAAAAGTGTGTATTTGCACTTTGCTAATCAGAAAGAATGGTGCTCCCAGGACAGCATGATGTGTCTTGTCACGGGGTTGGGACAGGCCATACCCCAGGAGCCACGCTAGAAAAAAAAATTGCCTGAACAATGGTGAAAGAGAAGATTCCAACACTTAGTAGTTCAATGTCTGCATTAAACCTCGAATTCCAAATGGACTACGAGGGACTCTGAATTTAGTCATTACTTTTATAGGTGGCCAACATTTTTAGGAGCCTTAAACATGAAAACAAAATCAAAAGGTTGTTCCAGGATGTGTTCTTTGGCACTAAATCATTTGTGAAGGGTTTGTGATTCTTTTTTCCCCTCCGAGGAACTGTCAGGGCAAATGGGAAGATATAGAGTCCCTCCCTCATGCTCTTGGTGTTTTATGAGTCAGGTAGGCACCCAAATCCACCACATAAAGACTGTGAGTGATCAGAAGAAATCTAGTAAGTGGATCGGTGAAGAACGGTCCATAGCAGCTGAGCTGCTGAGCTGTGCTCAGCACAGCTCCTACTCACTGCAGGGGCGAGGCTCAAACAAGGCCTGGGATGTTGTACTGGGTGGCCACCAGCCTCGGCCCTTCTGTTCCGCGCCTGGTTCAGAAATAACGGGGCCCTGGAGAAACTGACCTTTTAGAAAAGCAGCAGCCAAGGGTTGAAACTGGGGTGCTTCCTCTCGGGGGAACAGCAGCGGGCTGCCCAGGTGTCTCGCTGCAGGTTTTTCTCACTTGATAGCCTGTTTCCAATATGTTTTCACAGGTGCCCGTGTGGGAGGGTGATACCTTTCAGAGAGTCTTGACCGTGACTGTGGGCACTGAGTCTCCCACAGAAAAACGGCTGTCAAGGAAATCACCCATGAATGGAGGAATGTTCACACCAATTCCTAGGCCTTGTTCGCTCAGGCCCGTCTGGCTACTGGTTTGGGTAGATCAAAGGGAGGGCCGCAGACCCACGGTGTGCACATCGCTGGGAGGTGGCTGAAAAGGCAGAAATCAACTCTGTCCCAGACCCATTGGATCAGACCCTGGGTTTTTAACAAGATCTGGGATTCATGTGCAAGTTAGTCTGAGAAGCCCAGAAGTACAGAGCTCACAGCTTCCTCCTTTCTGATCGATGGCATCGTTTACTTTCTTTTTTAATAAGCTGTACCCACTACCTGCACACCAGAGGAAATTATAGAGCAATATAGCATAATTAGGTTTTGCTCCTAAATGAATTATATATTAGTTTTTACAAATTGCCTGCCAAATCACAAGAGAAATAGAGTACCTTTTGAAGTCCCTGGAAAGAACAGATGCACAAAACTGTGTTATAAAATTGGTATAGGGGTGGAAAAGGGGCTGGTAGAATCAAGATTTTTTTTTTTAAGATTTATTTTTATTGTTTTTGACAGAGAGAGAGAGAGATACAGAGACAGAGAGAAGGGGAAGGGCTCAGAACAGTCTCCATAGTTGCACATCATTGGTTTTTCCATATAGTTTCATTCCACAAGTGGGCACGGGGCTGCACAGGGCAGGAACTGGGTTGGGGTCTCACCCCAGTGAGAACCGAACTGGGGGCACTCCCAGTTCAGCATATGGGTCCACACGGGCTGGAGCCGGGATTCGATCCTTGGTCCCCAGGGCTGCAAAGTGAGTGCTTAACCCACTGAACCATCCCGGCTTCCCTAGAATCAGGATTTTGTAAATGTTAGCTGCCACATTAAGTAATTCACCTGCATCATCGTATTTTCACACCTACTCCACTCTGTAGGAACTATTGCTATTCTCGTTTTACAGATGAGATACTGAGGCAGGGAGCCTGAAATCACGTGCTCAAAGTTACACAGGTGGTGAGTGTCAGAGTTGCAATTTGAACCCTTCCCAGCCCTCCCCCTTACCAATTATAGTTCACTGTGTCTCATAGAGAGAGTTTTTTATAAGCACTATATGACATGGTAAATGCTACCAGATTCGAAGAAATAGGTTTCACTGATCTTAAAATAGTGGTTCAAACAAATAACAACGTGAATAGCACCTTAGCACCCCCCAGGCAATGAACTGTGGTTTATTCTCTGACTCCTGCTGCCCGTTACATTTCTTGAATCTTATTCCCAACTGCCGGTACATTCAGTGACCCTCTGGGGGCCTTTCTTATCTCTGAATCAAGCTGTTCCTGAACACCCACTTGATTGCCTTCTCTATACCTTCTTTGGGACAGAGGAATGAGATAACATATCATGGGTGGAGCACAGTCGGTAGTTTTATAATAAGAGTCACTGTTACTTTAGTTATGATTGCTCAGCTATTGCTTCCGGTGCCTATTTTTCTGACCTTCAAATTAACCCATTACCTCTGTCAAAAGAAACATTTGCATGTTACATGAAGAAATGACAGAAGGGAGGGATAAACTGAGCTTCACTTAAGAAATCACCGTTCACACCATACCCAGGAAGTAACTGCTTAAACTCCCAGGGTCGTTCATGCAAAGTGACTAAGCATTTTTAAATGTCAGCATCATGTCTAGAGTGGGCCACGTACTACTTTTCTCCTCTGCTCTATGTTTCACAGTGGTCTGTGGATAAGCACCCCAGAAGAGGCGTTTGCTCCTGATTCCTGCACAGTGACTACTCATGCATTTGGCTGGCATTTGGCCTGGCATTCATGTGGCTGAGGTACCCTTGGCCTCTGGTTAAATGGAGTTGTCCCTCTGATGTTTTTGACTTGGCAATACAGTCTTAGTAACCAGAGTCATCACTACGGCACCCTGCTATTTAATCTTTGCTGGAAAGTGATGAAAACAGACTTCACTTGTATGGGAACTCTTAGGTTTAGTGAAAGCCACGTGAGAAGTTGCCAAGTTTGCACTTAGAAACAAGCCCATGTTTGAAACCTTAGTTTTCTTTTTCTTAAGCTTTCCTGAGTTGGAAGCTTATAACACAGATACAAGAGCCTGATTTAAGCAGTTCCTATTACGCTCTTAATTCAGTTTTAAAAATCTGCTTTTGCTTGAATAGAAAATAGAAAGCAAACAGATCTCTCCCACCCCCTACCCCCCACCCCCACCCCCCTTCATCCTTTCCTGAATAATCTAGATACTTAGGCAATCCTTCCCTTCCCTGGGGGTGTGACTGTAGAGTATTATTTTATTGACTCATAATTAAGAACTTCTGATGGGAAAACCAGTCAACAGGCAAAAATGGCTTGGGGGTCCCACAAGCAAAGAGGGACCATATATTCTTATTGTGGCAAGTGCTATAAACAGGAATAAGGAGGCCTCACAGAAGAACATGTTCTCAAAGATATTCAGTCCTTTCTGTGAACTTTGTGTCCTTTTTGAGGAAGTCAATGTTTTCTCCATAATGGGCAATGAAAATGCAAGCGGCAGTTAGAATTGCTCCAAGGTTTGAGGTGCATAGAAGCAAGTGAAATGGTGTGTGGGAGGGGACCGGCAATGGAACTTTGGTGGTGACACAAAGTGGGGGCAGAAGGGAAAAAGCACGTGTGAGAAACACCACTGAAAGGAAGTGACACAGGAAAAACTTAGGAGGCAGCGTTTCATGGGGCTGATCAGAGTAGCAGCAAAAATGCTTCTCATTTGTTCAACAATTAAGAAAAAACACAGAATCCTACTAAACCAACAAGCAAAAGATTTCAAATGCCCAAAGAGCCACGGATGAGAAACCATTACTCCTTTAACTGAACTCACATTCCTGGAATTTCAGTCACATCCTATTAGCCAAGAGAAGATTCTAGTTCAGTGCTAGGAATTAGATTTTTTTCCTACATCTGGTTCCACTCATGGAAATGACCACCTCTGCACCCATTATTCTCTTGACATATCTAGTTTAATGGAAGAGGTAATTTCCCTATTGGTGCCCTGAGGTATGGTTTCATGAGAGTTTGGTAATGCATATAAATGGATTTCCATTATACAATTAAAGCCAATAGGGCCTAAATCAGACTTCATATTGAAATAGTTTTTTTGGATTTTTTTTTTTTTTTTTTTTAACTAGTGATCATTTTCTATAGTACAAATTAGGTGCTTTTTAGTTTACTACCTTGTACATATGTATATACTATCTTAGTGTTTTTGATTTGCTCTTAGGAGAATATAGATTTTAAAAATTCATTTTAAATGGATTTTTAAATTTCCCATTTGAAATATCTGAAATAGGTCTTTAACACTATATGGGATGGACTAGAAAGAAAAGTAGTTTCCTACCACGATGACTAATTTCAGGTAATTGAAAATTGACAGCCTTGAAATTGCAGCACAACTGATTAATTTGTGACAGCAGATCTGTTTTCTTCCTGACAGATCTACTAATTCACGTCATGTTTCATCATCTCCATTTCATAGACACACAGTGGGAGCTATTAGAACTCCAAATCTACTTGCTGCCTTGTTTGTTGTAGATAGGATTGTGGGTGTCTTTGTTGAATTATCCAGGCACATGTGTAGGAAGTGAAACCTTCAGAGAAGAATACATCACAAGAGGACATACCTTTAAAAGATGGAACTAAGTTATTTATATTTTTATTCATCTGGCTTAATTTATGTTGCTTAAAAAACCTGAAAGCTGACTAACAGATTTTTTTCTTCCAAAGTTCAGAGCCAAAGTATACTAGGAATGTATGTGACTGAGGTTAATAGTACATGTTATTAGATGACATCAAGAAAGAAAAAAAATGTCTTAATTCTGATTTTTCTTAAACCTTTTTACAAGGAACTGATTTTACACTGCAAATTTGTTAAGAGGAAAAAAATGTCACTGTAGGTGAAACTACCTTAAATAGATTACTGAATTTTTAATTTGAATGATGAATCTAGAATCTGTAATATCTTTGTATGATATAAAGATTTATGTGAGGGAGGGATTTGGGGAGACACACATGGGAGGTAAACATGTGGCAGGCAGTGGTCCGTAATTCACAGGCCTTATCTCATTTCATCTACCCAAATAAACCTAGGAAGGAGGCATTATGACAGATGAGCAGTCTGTTGAAGAGAAAATTTAATGAACTTATCTAAGGCCATACCATTAATAATTTTGTAATCCAGGTCTGCTTGACCACAGAATCCATAATCTTATTGGCTACCTTCTTTAGGTGGATTTGTAATGAGTTACACGTCCATATCTAGAGCCAATTCATGGAAGAACGACAACCCAGAAGGTTCTAATGACAGGCCATAAAACTCTGACCTCTTCCCTGTCTGGTTTAATAATATGTGTTGATGACTTGGTTAGATTTGTAAAACAAACAAACACACAAACAAACAAAAAACATGCTTAATAAGCTTATCAATGACACATTACTGAGAAAAAAATACTTTGAGTAACAGAATCAAAATCAAAAGGATCTCAACAAGATACAAACATGATCTCAGCCTTAAAAGATGATGTTTAAGAAAAAAAATGTAAGTCCCTGCACTTGAACATAAAATATCAGTTGTAGAAAATAAACAGGATTGGAGAGAAGCAACTTAACAGGGGTTTGTGTGTAAAAAGGACTTAATTTAATTCAAGTAGTCAACATTATTTACGGAGGACCTATTTTGAAAGACAGTGGGGTACAGAGAGTTTTAGTTGACAGTAATCTCAATATCTGTCAATCATGTACTGTGTCTGCCAAAACAACTAATGTTATCTGAGGTTGCATATGTAGGGTTAGTCCTCTTCTAGTCTGTTCTTGTCAGACCTCACAGGGAATATAGTTTTCAGTTGTCTTTATCCCCAAACTAATATTTGTTTAGAGGACATGCCAGGCTAGATAGAGAAAGAACCCAAAATACTGTTATACAGGAAAGATGAAGGGATTGAGACTATTTAAACAGGAAAACATAAGAGTTCTCTTTAATGAGCTGAAGTTCTAGCATGTGAAGGAAGAGTTCAACTAATTGGGTGTGGACCCAAGTTCTTGTCTAGACCCAACTCCTGGAGTTCTAAGAGGCACCTCAGAGAAAATGGACACCTTCAGGGCATACAAGTTCTGTCAGTAACTGTTAAAGCCCAGTTGGAAGGCCACTGATGGAGTTGTTCTGGC
>PVKE010033223.1:0-12232 GCA_004027555.1 Craseonycteris thonglongyai
TTCTGGGAGCTGGCCGCAGGGGCCGGGCCAGGGCCCCTGACGCTGCCTGTTTCCACCTCAGCAAGTTCATTCCCGAGGGCTCCCAGAGAGTGGGGCTGGCCGCCAGCGAGAAGAACGACTTGGAGACAGTGGCGCTCATGCGCCCCGACGGCTCTGCCGTTGTGGTCGTGCTGAACCGGTGAGAGCAGCAGCGGGGCCTGGGGATGGTGCGGGGGCGGCGCGGGGGCCTTGGCAGGACCCGGCACGGGCTTAGCTTCTCCTCCCCGGTCCCCAGCTCCTCCAAGGACGTGCCCCTCACCATCGAGGACCCTGCCATGGGCTTCCTGGAGACCCTCTCACCTGCCCACTCCATTCACACCTATCTGTGGCGTCGCCGCCGATGAGCAGCTGCCCGAGCGGGCGCATGGGCGCGGGCATTAAAGGGGCGGAGCCAGCCTGCGTGCTGTCTGTGGCTAAGCGGGGGTTGTAGGGCCGGGGTGAGCTGACATGAGTGACGTCAGCCCAGGAGCCATGGCCTGGGTGACTCACTCTCCCCTCTGGCTGGTGCCAGGGGCTGGAGGCCCCTGGGGGAAGGACTGGCACGCCCCAGCGGCCCCCCACCCCCAAGCTCGTGCGAGCATGCGCTCTGTGCTGGTCGCCCGTGGAAACTGGGCCCGGGCCCAGGGTGAGCTCACTGTACAAACACACGATGAGGGTGGGGGGAGGTGGGGGGAAGCAAGAGACGAGGAAGGCTGGGCCCAGAACTGAGGCCTGTTTGTCTTTCCTGGAGGTGCAGACTTGGGCCCTTGCATGGGCCATGTCAGCATCGGGGCATGGTGGCCAAGAGGCCGGGCATCATGGGAGGGCTCAGGCACCTACCAGGGAGCCCGGTGGCTCCTTAAAGGAGAGAATGTCTGATCCCATTCAGTGTAAGCAGGTTTATTCTGGGAGTGGGGACACCCCATTTGCAGCCGTATGGACGGACCACGGGGAGACACGGGGCCGTCTGGAATGCATGACAGTAGAAAATCAGTTCTGGGAGCCCTAGGACACGTCAGTCCTCGTCCTCCTCGGCCATGCCCAGGGCCCGCGTGCCAGAGGTCCGGGCTGGCGTTGCTCGCTGGATAGAGACGATGCCACTGAGCAAGGCGTAACCCACCATGGCCACCAGCCCCGCCAGCACCGACAGGACCTGGTTCCGGCGCCGGTAGGGCTCCTCCTCTGTCTCTGGGCTCGCTGGTGTCTGGCGTGGAGGTGGCACTTCAGCTGGCGGACAAGGAAGGAAGGTTGGCCAGGAGGGGGCGCTAGGCCCTGCATCTCTTCCCACTGTCCCCGGAACCAGTGCCCTTTACCTCCGTCCCAGGGGAAGTAGAGGCTGAGGATGTGGGTGCAGTAGGCACAGAGGTTGGGCAGCCCCCGCAGGTGGGCCTGCAGCTTCCCACCGGGCAGCTTCACCTGCAGCAGCAGCGCCAGGTAGCTGAACACAAAGGCGTCCAGAGAGGCGGGGCTGCAGCAGAGAGGGGTGCGATGGGGGGGGACCACCCTGCCCAGAGGGCAGCAGGGGGCCCCCAGGGGAGGAGAGGACACACCGAGCTGGACCTGGTGTGGGTTGGGCTCCAGGAGGCGCCAGCCTGGCCCTGAATGGGAGTCTCTGGCAGGGCCGCATAAAGAATGCATTGAGTGCCCCGAAGCCGCACCCGCAGGCCCCTCCTGCACCTGGCGGCCCGCCCACGCTCCTGGACCACTGAGGCGGCTCAGCCTCACACACAGCCCCACTGTCGTCAGAGCCGGGGTCTGCCCCGAGGACCTCCTGTCCAGAGCCTGAACCCACATCTGACCGCATCCTCGTCAGCCCCCTCTGCCTCCCCCCGGAGTCAGACTCACGCGTCCCCAAAGAAGAACTTCTGAGAGCCCAGGCGCTGGGACAGGAGGGTCAGGCATTCCAGAGCGTCCTGGTACAGCTACAGGGAGGACACAGGTAGGCTGCGGCCGCGGGCACCTCCGCCCCTGGACGTCAGCCCCGGGTGCCTCACAACAGCCCCCTGTCCCAGAGGTACCTCCTTCTCCAGCTCGTCCTCATCCTCCGGCCTGTGCTCCCCACACAGCAGCTGCAGCCGCTCCATGTGCTGCCGCTGCATGCGGCCAGGCAGGAAGAAGTTGAGGGGAAAGGGCATAGCCTCCGCGTACCACTTCCGGGTCACTTCCACGTAGTTCTTGGTGTCTACCCAAAACGTGTGTATCTCAAATGGGGACACAGGAAGGGAGGCAGGTCAGAAGCCTACTCGGGGTGGGCTTCTGATCCCCACACTGCTGCAGGCTGGGGATGTGCATATGTGGGGGGCGGGGGTGAAGCCCCTCCCTCGCCGACCGTGAACATGGAAGGTCCAAGCACACTCACCAGCACTGGGAGCAGCTTCTCCTCCAGCAGAGACATGAAGGCCAACGTGTCTGCCCCTTGCCGGGCAGACAGATCGTAGTCAGCATTGTACTTCTGCAGAGGAGACATCCCCCATGAGGTGGATGCTGGGGGCCTCCAGGGCACATCCCCAGGGGCATCCTGTAGATGCCACTGTCACCAGCCTCTTCCCGCTGAGGCCAAGGTCCCTGGCCGGGGCTCATCCAGTAGCCTGTTGCTGTTGGCGGAAAGCCTGGGCCGTGGAGCTGCTAGCCATCCAGGGCCTCGCCCTCTGGCGGGGAGGAAGGCAGCCCCAGCCGCAAACCAGGAGCACCTCCCGGCGTTCCCACAGAGAGGTGGCAGCGAGCCTGCTGACGGCAGCTTTCTGACAGCTTCCCCAGCCCAGGCACCGCAGAGCAGGCAGGGTGGGGCTCAGAGGCCGGCTGGGCCCCCATCCACAACTCAGGAACAAGGGGATGCCACCCTCGTGCTCCTGGGACCCAGGGAACCCATGCCCAGAGTCCCTGGGGGGGGGGGGGGTGTCTCTCAATGGCCAGCTCTCTGCTGTTCCATTTCATGCCCTGGCCCGGGTGCCACCACCACACACATTCCAATGGCCCCCAGGGCTCAGGCTGCCACACCTTCCTAGATTCCGGGGTCTGCCCCTCCTGCCACACCCAGAGTACACTTTGTCCCCAGATAATCTCTTGAGCGTGACCCTTACATCTCTGAGCCTCACTGTCTCCCCAGTGGAGTGGGGGTGCTCATCTCTCAGCGTGGCCCTCGGGAGAAAACTCTGGGCACTGGAGAAGCTGTACTTGCACATAAGGACATGGCGGTGGCCCCGTCCTTGCCGGGAACCTTGGCTTTGACCTGGAGCCCCTCTCTTCCTGCCTCCTCAAGTCCCCATTAATCCTCCAGCACTTTATTTGCGGGGGAAGTAGAAATAAAGAAGCGGGTCGCACACCTGACAGACTCTGAAAGCTGGAAGAACACTTGGGAAGCATCCAGCCAAGCCCCCTAGTTTGACCAGTACGGAGCTTACGGCCCTGAGACCGCAAGGGACTTGCCAAAGGCCACCCAGTCGGCTTCCCCATCCTTCTTGTAATGTCGTTCAACGTGCCCACCCTGGCTCTAAGCCTTGTCCATCCTGAGCCCCCTCCCCACCTGACCTCATCTCTGAGAAAAGGGCAATGGTCTTTCCAGGTCCCTCTCTGGTCTCATGTTCCAGGGCCTCATGTGAACCCACTGCTCTCTTCTCTCCTTCCCCTTCCTGTGCTACCAGCCTGTTCGTCTCTCCCTCTGCCCAGCCGGCAGAAGGCACCAGGCCTCCTGATGCCCCCACAGTGCCCCGGCTTAGTTTCTGGCCTATTCCTTCCTGCATCACCCCAACACTGTTGTGTCTGCCCCATGGCACTGGGCTCCTTGAAGCTCTGGGTCGGTCACCTGTGTCTCGCCTGGCGAGAACTTGGTACTCAATAAACGTGAGCTGCACTGAACGGCCTGAAGCTTTCTCAATGGCAACCCCCCTCCCCCCACGCCAGCCACCTACCTCCTTTCGAAGGTGAGTGATGATCTTGTGTGGCACCGAGATGACCTCGCCCTGACTGGTCCGAAGGGTGGGCAGAGTTCCTGACGTTGAGAAGGAAGTATGTCCACCAGACGCTTAGCTGCCCGTCCTCACGTACCCGCGCCACATCCCTATCTCTTGTTCCTCCCCTTGGACACTCACTCCCTTCCTCACCCACCAAGGACACTGGGTACCTGAAGGGCTCCGCCAGGGGTTGGCGATCTTGTGCACCTTGAGCGGGGCACCTGTAAATCTGGCATAAGTCTGCAGGGAAGGAAGCAGAAGGCAGAGACTAGGCTCAAGGCCCTCACAGGGGAATCAAGAGGAGAAATAACATTTGCTGAATACTTCTTGTGCTATGATCTATGCTTAATACTTGCCTCCTCTGCACACACAGAGGGTGGTGAACACTCCTGTGCCCATTTTTCAATGGGCAACAACCACAGGGCTGAGATGCTGTGATTACAAGTCAGCTAGGAAAATCCTTCCCTCTGTCTCCTCTCCCACTATCTCCCCGGCGAACACCTATCCTCAGGTTTTCCTGACCCTTTTCTTAGCAGCACTGACCGGCCCGTCTTGTGGCGGGTTCCTACTCACACCTACGCACCTGAACCTGGGTTGTCCGTTTCTTTGCCCACACGTCTGCCTTTCAGCAAACCACCCCAGGAGAGGGACCAAGTCCTACTGGCCTTTGCATGCCGACGCCTGGTATTCGGAAGGGGCCCGACACGTGCTTTTGAGCGAAACGAACGAGTCTGATTCCAGAGCCCCTTCTGGAGCCTGGCTGTGGGCCTTGGTGGCTCAATAAGCTCCGTGAATGCCGTCCAGGGACGGGGAGGCGGCGGAAAGGGACGCTGGAGAGAAGACGCGGATGCCGAGACTGAGAACCCGGAGGCTGTTCCGCTTTCCTACAGCCCAGGTTGAAGAAGCGGCGCCCAGAGAGGAGAAGGGACTGTCCCCAAGGTCACACCGCCGGTACACGGAGGGGCAAAGGACTGAAACCCGTTTCTTGAACCCCCGGCCAGTCCTCCTCCTATTGCTGCACAAAACCTCGGCGGCTGCCGCGGAGGGCTCTGAGCGCCTATCAGCTCAGCACGCTCTCGGGTCGCCTGTGTCGCCCCCCTGCGCCCGTGCTGAGGCGCCCTGGCTACATTCGGGGAGACCGGCTGGTTCGCCCACCCGCCACCCCACTCCCCAGGCCTCCAGGGCGCCGGCGCCAACCCTCACCAGCACCGCCAGGCTGTCCAGGTCCACCGACGGCAGCCCCCAGCCCCCAGCCCAGCAGAACAGCTCCATGGGCGCCGCCATCTTGCCCCGCCCCCTGCCCCGGAAGCACCTCCCTCCTCGCTCGGGCCCCGCCCCCTCGGGTCGCCGGAGGCAGGGGGCGGAGGGAGGCCCCGGCGGAGGCCCTGGAGGTGGCGGGGCTGGGGGCTGCGGGGACAGGGGCCGGGGGAGGCTCGACCTGGGGCGCCTCGGCCGAGGGGAACCCGGAGCCCCCGGAGGCGCGGCGGGCCCGAGGGCAGGGGGTGCCCCGCGCGCCCGGGCCGGCTCCGGGGGCTCCCCGCTCTTGCGCACGTGGCCTGGAGCGCCTCGGGGGCCCCTCAGGGCTCGGCCCCGAGCGGGGGCTGCCGGGGGAGGGGGGTCCCCCGAGGCGCATGTTTTCCACAGCGCGTTATGTTTGGAGCCGGCCCCGCGCCGCCTGTCGCCATGGAAACAAAACAGGGGCGGCGGCGGCGGCCCGAGCGTGGCCGGGCGGGGGCCTGGGTGGGGGGAGGGGAGGTGGGGCTCGCGGCCGTCGCCTTGGAAACGGGGACCGAGGCGCCCCTCCGCTTCATCCGGGTCACGGCCCGTCCAGCCAGTGCCCCCCGGCCTCCCCCCCGTTCCTGGTCGACCCTGGTCCCCAAGTGTCCCTTTCCCTCTGCTGCTTCCTGCACCCCGACCTCACTGACCACCGGTGGGGATCCTCCGTCCAGCTCCCACGGGGCACGTCCAGGCTTCCCTAGGAACGAGGGGACATGGGGGCACAGGCACGTGTCGGGGGACCCCCCGTCCTCATCCCGAGCGCTGGCCGGGTCAGAACAGCATCCTGCGGGGCCCGCGGGCATGCCCTGGGCACGGCGGCGCGCTAGTGTGCACCACTCCCTTGGCACCCTTGCATGCCAGCTGGGGAACGATGCCCACCGTCAGCGCGGCCCAGCCAGGTTCCTGCCTGCCCGCTGCGACGTCCAGGAGGCAGTAGCCTTTGGCAGCGGCCCCCAACAGTGCGATGCCAGGGGAGCGGGAGGCGGTGGGGCCGCGGACGGTGAGGACGAGGCAGGAGGCCGGGCGGCCCCCGGGGCTCTTCCCGGTGCCCCTGGGCCGGGAGCTGGGGATGCCTCCAGGGTGATTGGCAGCTCTTTGTTCCCCCCCCTCCCGCCTGCTGCCCCCCCTGCAACTCCCCCTTCCAGTCCCTCCGCCCCCCTCTCCTGCTCTCTCCGCCTCGCCTTTTCCCCTCCCAGCCGCCTGCCTGCCAGGGGTAGTGAGCCGGCTGGGAGGCATGGAGACACAGGGATTTCGGGGGGCCCTGGCTCTTCTCGCCCTTTTCTCTCTTTCATCGGCCAGTCAGGACCTGCAGGGTAAGCCTGTCCCCACCCTCTTGGACCCCTCTGCATCCTCCCCACGGGCCCCCAGCCGAGTAGCAGGGAACATGTGGGCAAGGGCAGAAGGGGAGAGTCCTGAAATTGAGCCGGAGGGAAGAGTTGGTGAATCCCGAGCCCGGGGGAGAGGGTGGTGGGTGAGCGGGGACGGGCCAGGGTCAGCACGAGGTCCCTGCTGAGGGCTGCCCGGCCGGGTCGGTGTCAGCATCCGCAGGCACCCAGGGTCTGGGGGAGCACTGTTGAGGGTGGGTGCACCGTGTGGGCCCCTCGCTTCCTGCAACCCCCGGGCTGCTGGCTGCCCCGGGACAGGGTGGGGGTGGGGACCGAGAGGTCTGGGCTCTCCCGGAGGTCTGGCGGTGGTGGGATGGGCCTGTGGGGGTGGGAGAGGTAGCTGGAGCAGATGACACAGGCCCGGATTCTTCAACTGGCTGGAAGGGAAACCACAGATTGGCCAAGACGCAGGAGGCCGGGGAGCCGGGTCCTCCCGAGAGAGCCGGACGGCGGGAGGGTCGGCGCCCCCCAGTTGGGCAGCTGCTGTCATCCAGGGCGAGTGTGCTGAGCCCCCCGGAGGAGAGGAGGGGCGCCGGGGTGTGCAGTGAGCCAGAGCCAGCAGTGTAAAGAGAAACTGCCTGGCCATTTCTGCACCGTGGGCACCAACCAGGTGCTTGCTGGCTACTCCTGCCTGGGACCAGCACAGCGACTCCCTTGCGCCACCTGGTGGGGACATCTCAAGTTTATGGGGCGCTGTTGCTGTATTTCCAAGCGAGCCTCAGACCCCGGGGTTCCCAGAGGGTGGGCGTAGGCAGTCGTGTGCCCTGTGCCCTGGTAGCAAGGAGGGTTGAAATGTCCAGAAGGTGACTAACTGGTGGAGGTGGCCGGGACGGGGGTGGAGGGGGGTTGTGGATGATGAAGGCTGCCCCACCCTGAGGGCTCAGGGGACAGGGCAGGCCTGGGCCTTCGACCCCTTCCTCTGACTGTGACAATCCCCGCCTGGCCAGTGATTGACCTGCTGACCGTGGGCGAGTCCCGGCAGATGACGGCAGTGGCAGAGAAGATCCGCACGGCCCTGCTCACCGCCGGTGACATCTACCTCCTGTCCACCTTCCGCCTGCCCCCCAAGCAGGGCGGGGTCCTCTTTGGCCTTTACTCCCGCCAAGACAACACGCGCTGGCTGGAGGCCTCGGTCGTGGGCAAGATCAACAAAGGTGACAGCGGGCCTCTTTCCTGCAGCCGCGACCCCCCTCCTCCCCACCCCCGCGTCCCGCTTCATTTTCCTTGGGCTCCACTGGGGGACAGGGACCACTCAGGCCACAAGGGACGAGCTGCTTAGCAGGTGCTTCCGGGGGGCCAGGCACCCAGACAGTAGGGTGAGACCCGGTATTTGTTGGGACGGGAAGCTGTACTAGGGATGTCCGCGGGGTTGGGGGGCATGAAGCTGCACAGGGGTACAGAGAGGGGCCCCCGTGCACGTGGGGCAGCTCACTGGGGGGCACAGCCCCTGCCGCCTGGCAGGGGGTAGCGCGATCTGAGGCCCCTGGAGACTAAGGGGGTCCCCATCTTTGACACATGCGTAATGAACCTACTACGAGGTGTTGGGAGACACACAGCCGAGTCAGGGTTCACAGCCCTGGGCCCAGCCTGGAGACGGGGGTGCGGGTCGGGGCCCCACTGACCTCGGCTCCCCGCGCAGTGCTGGTGCGGTACCAGCGGGCCGACGGCAAGGTCCACGCCGTGCACCTGCAGCAAGCGGGCCTGGCGGACGGGCGCACGCACACGGCTCTCCTGCGGCTTCGCGGCCCCGCCCGGCCCGGCCCGGGGCTGCAGCTCTACGTGGACTGCAAACTGGGCGACCAGCACGCGGGGCTGCCGGCGCTGGCCCCCATCCCGCAGGCCGAGGTCGAGGCGCTGGAGATCAGGACCGGGCAGAAGGCGTACTCGAGGATGCAGGTGAGCGCGCGGCGCAGGGGCCCGGAGTCGCCCGTGAAGGAGCGTTGGCGGCCCCCGGGCCGGTACCGGGAAATCCTCTCACCCGACCCTGCGCCTCCCTCCCCTCCCCCCAGGGCTTCGTGGAGTCCATGAAAATGATCCTGGGCGGGTCCATGGCCCGGGTCGGAGCCCTGAGCGAGTGTCCCTTCCAGGGGGACGAGTCCATCCACAGCGCAGGTAACACGGATGCTTCCGGCGGCCGACATTCAGGACCCCAGGCCCCATCCCGTGGCCTCTGGCGACTCCCACGTCCTCTTGACCTGCCCCGTTCCTTTGCTTCACCTATTCCTGGGGCTCCGACCCCGTTACCCCAGGTCTCCCTCCTATGGGTCAGAAAAATCCCGCCTACCAGGGCGGCGGGGAACATAAAGCAAACCCGGAGCGTGCAAGTCAGGGGTGAGGACGTTGGCGCGGCCTTGGCTCTGACCCAGATAAGGGTCTTGGGTCCACTGGCGGCTCCCGCCGGCTGCAGCTTCCCTGAGCGCTGCCCACCTGCCTGGTCTGATGGGGGTGTGCAGGGGCTCCTACCTAAGACGCCCGCTTCCCCACATCTTTCAAAGAACGATCTTAAGGTAGAAGCCAAGGGAGGGAGGAAACGGAACGTACCGGGGCCCCGGCCCTGCCTTGGGTCGCCTCAGTCGGACCCCTTCCACCACTGCCGGGCCTGGGGAACCAGGATTCCGGGTTCGACTGCTTGTGAGGCATCGTCCTTAGAGGGTCCCCCCACCTGCTTGCTTGTCACCTCTGTCCTCCCACTGAGTGACACCCCATCTGTATCTCAAGGCTCCGGCCCCTTGTTTCCCTCCCTCTCCCCATCTCCGCCCTGTTTTCTCCCCTCTAGTGACCAGCGTGCTACACTCCATCCTTGGTGAGTCCGCCACCGGGTCGTGGAAGGGGTGTGAGGGCGGGGAGCAGGGCCCAGGCTCCGGCCAGAAGAGCCGGGAATGGGGTGGAGTTTAAAGGGGATGGGGCAGCTGTGGCCGTCACCGGCCTGTCCCCAAAGAGGGACCAGGGCCGGCGCCCCGGTGCTGAACCTCCATGCCCCCTGGGCCCTGACAGGGGAGCAGACCAAGGCCCTGGTCACCCAACTCACCCTGTTCAACCAGATCCTGGTGGAGCTACGGGATGACATCCGGGACCAGGTGAGGCCAGCTGGGGGTGGCCCCGGCCCCGGGGGGGTGGGGGTGGCCGGGGCCCAGCGCTGACCCCTCCCCACCCTTCTGTCTGCCTGCCAGGTGAAGGAGATGTCCCTGATCCGAAACACCATCATGGAGTGTCAGGTGTGCGGTGAGTGGGAGCGCGGGGGCGGGCTCCTGGTGACGTGGCCGTGGGGACCGGGGCCTTCCCCCCCCAGGCGGCTCTGACCGCGCCCTCCCCCCAGGCTTCCACGAGCAGCGTTCCCACTGCAGCCCCAGCCCCTGCTTCCGAGGCGTGGACTGCATGGAGGTGTACGAGTACCCCGGCTACCGCTGTGGGCCCTGCCCGCCCGGCCTGGAGGGCAACGGCACGCACTGCGCCGACATCGACGAGGTGGGGGCCGGGGGTGAGGAGGCCACAAGGGCGGGGCGGACCTTGGCGGGAAGCAGAGGAACGCAGCGGCGGGGTTCAGGGGAGGGAGCCAGAGCCCCCGGGGAGGCTGGGGAGACCAGCAGCGGTGGTCCTAGGACCCCAGGCGGGGGCCTGACGCCCCGCTTCTCCTCGGCCCCCCCCAGTGCTCGCACGCTGACCCCTGCTTCCCGGGCTCCAGCTGCATCAACACCGTGCCGGGCTTCCACTGTGAGGCCTGTCCCCCCGGCTACAAAGGCACTCGGGTGTCAGGAGTGGGCGTCGACTACGCCCGGGCCAGCAAACAGGTCAGGTTGGGTGGCGTGCGTGTGTGGAGAGAGCTGGGCCTTGTTGGGGCCCGGGGCTCCCGGGTGGGCCGTGGGGGCGGGGGAGGGGGCCGTCACTAGTGGGGTGAGGCCACGCTGACTCTTCCACGGCTTTGGGGGTCTGGGCTTCATGTCCATGTTCACAAGGGAGGCCGCCCCGGTGCCCTCCCCCGGGCCCGTGGAGACCCCGCTAGGGATCTGGCTCTAGCCCGCGTCTGCCCACACAGGTCTGCCAGGACGTCGACGAATGCAGCGACGGCAACAACGGCGGCTGCGACCCCAACTCCGTGTGCACCAACACGGTGGTGAGCTGGGATGGCGGGCACGCGCGCCCCGTCTACAGACCCCCCACAGGAGGTGGTTCCGGGGGTGCTGGCTGCGCCCCTTCCTAGCTGTGACCTCCAGCAGGCTCCTGAGGTTTTCTGAGCCCAGGGCTCCTCGCGGGGACAGTGGGGCGGTGGTCCCCTTGGGAGGTTCTCAGGAGGACCCTGGAGAGAACTGTCACAACAGCTGGCCCATGTGTTCCTGGCACGGAGCCGCGCGCCCAGCCCCCTGCCTCCCGGTGGGACCCTGGGGCTGACCCTGCTCCCTGAGACCCCCGCCCGCGCCCCTACCCTCAGGGCTCCTTCAAGTGCGGCCCCTGTCGCCTGGGCTTCCTGGGCAACCAGACCCAGGGCTGCCTCCCGGCCCGGACCTGCCACAGCCCGGCCCGCAGCCCCTGCCACGTGCACGCGCACTGCCTGTTCGAGCGCAACGGCGCCGTGTCCTGCTCGGTGAGCCAGGCCGGCGGGGAGGCAGAGGGGCGGCTCCCGGGGAGCTCGTCTGGGGGGCTCGGCGTGGGGTCTGTGTGGGGAAGGGAGGTAGGCCGGGGTCCAGGACCTGGTTGGTGAGCCTGAAGCAGGGAAGAGGGGCAGGGGGGGCCCAGCCCAGACCGCTAACAGCCCCGCCACCACCTGCCCCGTCACCCCAGTGCAACGTGGGCTGGGCGGGCAACGGCAACGTGTGTGGGCCCGACACAGACATCGACGGCTACCCGGACCAGGCGCTGCCCTGCATGGACAACAACCAGCACTGCAAGCAGGTGCGCGGGCAGGGCGGGGGTGTGGGGCGCGGGGGGCGGGAGGGGGTGCGGGGGGCAGGGCGGGGGGCACGGGGTGGACATGGGGGCAGGGAGAGGGGGCACGGGGTGGACACAGTTGGGGGCAGGGCGGGCGCCTGGGGGTGGCCGGAGCTCACCCCCCCTCCTTCTCCCCTGACCTTCAGGACAACTGCCTTCTGACACCCAACTCCGGGCAGGAAGACGCCGATAACGACGGTGTGGGAGACCAGTGTGACGAGGACGCTGACGGGGATGGGATCAAGAATGTCGAGGTGGCTCCCGTGGCCCCCCAGCCCCATGCCCCGCCCCGGGCCCCGCCCCCCGGGCTCTCCCCCACCCCACGTCTGTTGCTGGTCCCATCACCCCCACCCCAGGAAGGGCCCAGTGCTCCAAGTTCGGGGGCACCAGCCGGGCAGGCGGGGCTGCCCTGGGGTCTGGGTGGGTGGGACTGAGCCATGTAGGTGGTCACCCCAGGGCTGCCGGTCGCGGACATGGGTTTGGGGGTCGGGGGGGCCTGACTCCCCCACTCCTGCACCAGGACAACTGCCGGCTGTTCCCCAACAAGGACCAGCAGAACTCAGACACAGACTCATTTGGCGACGCCTGTGACAACTGCCCCAACGTCCCCAACAACGACCAGAAGGACACGGACGGCAACGGGGAAGGCGACGCCTGTGACAACGACGTGGACGGGGA
>PVKE010033224.1:0-18044 GCA_004027555.1 Craseonycteris thonglongyai
AATAGTTTTGAACATATATTTTACTTATCTACCCATACCTCGCTGGAATGCACCTTATACTGAAACACAGTGTATAAACATAGTATGCATTTCACACCCCTTCTTCCCCCTTAGACTACGCCTATGACAACAAGTCAATCGCGACACACTTTTAAGATAAAAAGTAGATCTTATATACAGAAAAGTTGGCCACCCCTGCATTATAAGATACTTGTTATATAAAAGGAAGATCAGACCTGATTGAGTTTGGGCTTATCACTATAATTGAAGGTGCTTGTAGAATTTAGTGTATGAGAGGTAGGAATGTAAATACCTTGCCATACATGGGACAGTTCTGCATATTAAAGAACAGGTTTAAAAAATTTCATTGGACATTCACGTAGGCCCTGTGGTTTCTAAGAAGGAATATCATACATGTCCATTCTCTCTTCTTCACAATCTATAATTTGCTTTGGCATATTTTTCCTATTTCAATTAAAGCTACTTGGCTCTTTCTTTTATCATATTCAAATAAGTCAAGTGTCCTGACTCGTTCTACCACTCAAGCTTGCTCAATCTGCGACCAACAGGCTGCATGTAGCTCAGGATGGCTTTGAATGTGGCCCAACGTACTTCGTAAATTTTCTTAAAATGTTAGAAGATTCTTTTGCGACTTTTTTTTAGCTCATCATCTGTTGTTAGTGTTAGTGTATTTTATGTGTGGCCAAGGCATTTCTTCTTCTTCCAATGTGGCCTAGAGAAACCGGGAGGTTGGAGAGTTCTGCTAGATTTTGCTCTCATGCTTACTTAGTGATAGCCATGTATTTTCATATCTATACTGATAGATTTTGATTTCCTTCTCAAATTCAAACTTACTAATTAAAATAAGTTTGAGCACTTGAGAGTACTTTATACATCTAGTAGACATGCACAGTCATTTATATATATTGAAATATATTTTATATTTGTTAACTTATTTGTGCTTTCTATTAATATTCTAATGTATTTTTGAAATAAAAAACAAAATACACACTTTATTTTTAAAATCTGTGAATGTCTTGGTGATATGAACCAAATGTGTTCAGGTATTTCAATGAAGAACACTCCAGAATCTCAAATGAGAGAAATAGCAAATTGTTCACTTTGCTCTAATTCAAAGAACTTAAAAAGTCAATTTTCCAAACAAGTTAATAGGTTAAAAAGTTATGCATCTGGATTCAGAGCTACCCTTTTTCCATCTTAGATTAACCGAGGCTTACTTCTCAACTCTGCCTCACCGATAAAGGCGGTGTCTACATTTAACTCACCTGATGGCAGTCCCAGACCCAACAGGAAATTCTGATGTCAGCAGCTCTGGCCATCCTGCTAAGAGGGAAAACCACCTTAATGGTGCTACCTGCACAGAGTCCTAGCAAGGCATCTCTAACTCAGTGAAGCAGGATGTATGTGTGTGCATACATATGCAGCATGCTGCAAGAGCCCTCTCATCTCCTTTACTCCGAAGTTAGAGTTGGAAAAGGCTTTTGGAGTATATTCATATTATTTTCATATTCTAAAGATGAGAGACTGAAGGTCGGTAAGGAAACTAGTGTTTTTGGTGTGTGTGGGAGGAGGTGGGGCTTAGGGTGTTTGAATATAGTAATAAATTTCTTTTTCCTTTCTTGTTTTCTCAGTGATTGATAGATTTCTTAAGAAAGTAGCATCACTAATCTTTCTTTCTATTTTCCTTAAAGAAATGGAGCCTTATATTACATGGCTACTTTCATATTTCTGGCAATTTTTTGTTGTTGTTTGGTTTTGGAAGATTATATCAGAATGTTAATTGGGGGTTCTAGAACCCTGGTGTTCTTCCACATTTTACTTATTCTCTGAAGTTAACTGCAAGGTTTGAACTTCTTACCTTTTTTGGAACCCACAGAAATTAAAATTCCATGCTTTTGGATGGTCTTTAATAGGTTTAGGTAGAGATGGAAGGAGTCATTTTTATGAGTATACATAATTTGGAAATGATATACATTTTGCTTTTATGGTTTTATTTCTTTATGCACATGTAAACATCTGAGTACCCAGGAAGAATGTAACATACTCATTTATGAAAAAGTATGTGAATTAAATGGAAGCAGTGACACACTATTTTTATATTATGTATCATATATGAAGGGCTGCGTTTCTTTCTTTTTTTTATATAATTCTACCTTTTGATTTTTTTTTGAGGATATTCATTGTCTCTGGATAAGTTGCATTTGCTTCTCTACAAGTTTCTTTTATGGATCTTAAGATGCTTTAAATGTATTAATAAGAAGTAGCATAATTCAGTATTGGTCTTCCACATTATACAAGTCAGAGTGCATATTCTTTTTTAGTTTCAGTTTTATAGAAAACAATTTTAATTTTTCCACTTATTTTCTCAATTGCCCATGGAAAGTTTGCTCATTCTATTAAGCTTCAGTCAATTATCTATTACACATTTCACTTTTCTTCAAAATCCTTCCCCCAAAGTCCATCATTTCTCATGTTATTGCTATATTTATAGAGCTCACCAATATTTAAAAGTGGCTATGTTATGAATTTTGGATGCCTGAGCTCTCCAACTTAGATATTACATCTGGTCCATTTCTAGTTACAATTGTACCTGACCCTCTGACTTTTCAACAGGTTGGGTAAGAAGAAATCTTATATTGCTTTCATAAAAACGGTCTTACTTTTTTTTTTCATTAATAAAAAGATACTTTGAGACTACATAATCATTTCTCACGGATTTTTAAAAGAGGAAGCACTAGGAGTGTAATCTTTCACAATTTCATGGGCATATATAAATATTTTTCCTTAAAACATGAAGTCATATTGTAAAGAGCAGTCTTTTTAAACTCAGAAGTCTGTCACTATTTGAATTTGTATCATAGGATGTTATCTAAACTTCTAAGGTGGAAATTACATCAAATGAGTCAATTAGAAACTTGATTAGGGACTTAGTATATGGCATTAATATGAGATTAGGATTTAATGACAATTCCATGTGTTGCAAGTTGTCAAAGAAGAAGGCTCACTATTTATTAAGGTCTTTGGACTTGATGTAATCTGCAGTGAAACAGAGTATCTAGAAAAGGTGAGATACATAGAGAAGATGGTCTGTGTGCCCATATGTCTGGCTATGCAAGCTTGAGCTAAGTGATTTGAAGGTGGCATGTAGCAAAAGCTATATTAGTAACAATATCACTGATGAAGGTATTGGGGCAATACATTAACATACTTATTTTGTCTCAATTTAAAAGGATATACTCACTAAACTCTATTCAATGTAAATAATTCAACATATGCCTTTTATTACTATTGAAATTCCTTAGTTCTGAAGAGATCTTTGTTCACAAACAATATTCTTTACGGCAGTCTAAATTGGTTTTTATCATTTGCTTAGATTCTACTGATTAAGGAAATTGTGCTACTTTATAAAAGATGGAGAGTCTTTTACAGTTAAAGATGTATTATGTGGAAAAAAGAGGAAATGAACACGATCAAGCATATTCCACGCTTGTAAATATTTTTTTTTGTAATAACATAAGTAACTATATATATATATATATATGTTTGTTTTTATGGTTGTCAAATCCGATGCTTATTATAATTATATCATCTGAGTAAATTTATAGTCATATCACTTATTAATTCTTAAGTGCTGTGAGAGAAAAATTCCCCTATTAGCAGAGTTAGTCAGTTCTTTTAATAAATAAGAATGCGGCTGACATGAGGCAAAATTCATTTTTTAAAATTCCAGCTTCATGATTCTACACAGTTGTGGATAAATATCTATGACAACTTTACAAATATAACTCTAGAATGGTCACTGACTGAAATAAACTTAATTTCCTCTTGGCACTTACCTTGTAATTGTTCATCGGTATTAGTCTTTACAAAATGCAGCTTTTCCAGAATACAGTGCATAGCTCAATATAGATTAGCTACTAAAATGTTTTAGCTAAAACATTTCTAAAATATTTGAAAACTGAGAAAAGATTATAAGAGATTTCAGTATAAAATCAAGACATTATCAATAAATAACAAAGGCAATAAATTAATATTGAAATTAGAAAATTGTTTAGACAAAAGTGAATTTGCTGAAACATAAAATTCCTTTTCCTGTTTTAATGTTTGAAAGTCAGGAAATATTGCCTGATTTGTTTTAATATCTGCAAGGAAAAACTGGACTTCTGTCATTAATGTAGTTGTGCCATTTTCAAGACTGACGGAGTTTTAGTTTTTAAGAGATCACCAATTATTGGGATCTGTAAGGAATTTAAAGTCATTGAGTTTACAGTGATCTCTGAGCTTCTGTCATGAGCACTTTGTTAGTACCTTGTAGTTGTCAACTCAGGGCAAATTTTACTATATCCCACAGTCTTGCCTTGAATAAAGTAGGTCTGGATCCCTAAGGTAAGACAATTTGTTCTTATAATCTTTCAAAGATATTTAGAAGAAGAGGGTTCCTCAGTGTCAGGATTGGGCCAGGGAAATTTCTTATGCCCTCATAGTCTTTAAACGTGTATATAAGATAGAAGTAAGATCTATCTGAGAACATATCATTTACTGGCCATGCTGTATGACCGTTTAGTTCTACAAATAACTTTGAGAAGTGAGTAATTTATAGAAAATGAGATGCTCAGAGTGGTTAAAGGTACTCCTTCATGGGTTCACAGCTAGAAAGTAGCAGAAATTGGATCAAATCCAGGTTGAACTGAGTCCAAAGCCTGTTTACATTTCCATGCTACCTCATTTGTGAAGGGAGGGGTATGCAAATTAGAATATGAAATGCCTGGGAAGCAGGTAATGATGCATATTATCACAATAAAACAGGCTTCCTCTATGGAGGCTAGATTAACTGTGACTGTGTGCATCATTAAAGATATTGTTAAATGGAAGTATAGGTTTGTATTTATGTGTGAAAATCCTTAGAAACCAACACATCTACCAACAAGGTTTTTGGTTCATGAATCCACACCCAATCCATTTTGAGGTAGGTACAGATGCCTTAATGTGACAGTCTGACGCCCATATTGTGTTTCATTCTAGAAAATGTGGCCTATTTATTCTAGTTAACTTAATATTTCCTAACTTAATTCTGTAAAGTGATTTTAGACTTGACAGATGATGCAGACATCAATGCTTTTAAAATGCCATTGTGAAAACTCTTCTTTAGACTTCTCATCCACCAAAAGCTTTGTTATTCTAATATGCAATTGTCCAATTAAAAAAAAAACAACTTCTACAGAGATGGATACAAGTGTTTAGACATAGACAAAATACTTAAAAAAAAATTGTGAGATAAGAGACCAAGACAGTTCCAAAAAAGCTGACTCACTGGTTCACCTTTCAGTAATTTTCTGGTCAGCACCAACTCTACCATGTAGACAGGGAGCAAGATTTTCCTTGTAGATGCTCGTCTTGCCTTGAGCTATGTGCTTGTGCTGAGAAATGAGCCTTATTGGACAGATAGCAATTCGGTTAAATGAATTCAATTTGTTTCTCACTCTATAGGTCTTATCTAATTCCATTCTCCACAGGGAAGGACTTCTGGTAGAGGCACTTTTGTAGTTTCACCCAAGTGTCAGGCAGGAGAAATTTCCATTTCTGGTCTGAGGAAGGTCAAGAGGACAGTGATCAGTTATTTTTGGAAGAGATTAATGACAACGAGCTTGCTTTTGTGGGGAACAAATTCCATCACTGAGTGTATAGCAAGAAAAGTGGGTGAGCAGAGCCTCTGTCCTTTCTTGTGTATATCTGGAATAAGAATTCAGATATTATGTTTCTTCTTTAACACAGAGTGATCTGCAAGTAACTCACCTAAATTCCCCAAAGTATAGATTGATTAACTTAGAACCCATCTGCCTCAAATGCTTATAGTTTTAGTTTTTATTCCAAATAATAAAAAATTGAAACCAAAAGGATAAATTATGTTTTTTAATGCAACAGCATGTTTAGGGGCACAGGCACTTTCATATATATTATACATGAGTAGTGTCTCCTATTAATAAAAAGTAAATCTTTTGAAATCTTTAGACTTTATTTTTTCTGTTTATGGCCCTCTTCACCCTGGTTTGGTGTCTTTCTATATCAGAGGTCAAATCAGATTTAGTGGAATTTTTTACTTTAGTATTATAGAAAGATTCTAGTAGAAAATAGCAAACAGATACATGGATATTGACTCTGCATTTTTCTTCTTCCTAAATGTTTATTACATTTCTTTCTTAAATTCCAAACTGGGTACTTAGGTGGCCTGGTACACTGTAGTAAATTCACAGGGGTACTTCAGGTGATTTGAAATCTTTTAAAGAAAACATTAATAACATCTGTTGAATACTGCATGAACTACTGGATCAAGGTAGTTCACAGTTTCAACTTTAGATTGTGCACGGTTCTTTTAAACTATGTCATATGTTTGCACATAAGCAGTTGGCTATGATTAAAAGAATGTAAGAACATTGGGAAAATCAGTGTGGAGCAGTGTTGGAGGACTTCATTTAGAGGACATGACTACTGGTTGACCTGTGAACCGGACCTGCGCAATCAGGGGCTCCTCAGCCCCTCCCTGTCCTTGGAACCTATGTTCTACCCACATTCTCACACTAGGTGGTGTTTCAAGGATGTAACCTTGAGAGAATAAGGTTGTGTTGAGACATCTGCACAGTGTATGTGATTGAACTCAGCTAAGGTCTTTATATAAACTTAAGATTCTGGCAGATGTGGAGATCAACTCATCTTGTGGCCACCCATGACAAGCCTCTTCGGTACATTCCCTTGCTTCATAAACCTGCCACCTACCAGTCTAGAGTGGTCCGCCTCTTTCTTTGGTATTGCTGTGCCCTCTGTTTCCAGGGAGTAGGGGGGTGTTTGTAGACCACGGAACAGCGGTTGAGAGTGGCAGAGCCTGATCTGATCTGACATCGCAGTTTGAGAAGCTCTGTAATGCCCTTGAAGTGCACACCCTACACTGGAAATATGTAAAAGTTATTTTTTTTTAAGTTATATGTATATTTTTCAAATGTTTAATAAGTTGTTAGAACAGAAATATTTTAAGGTTATTTGGACCTAATCTGAGTAAATGGAGTGGTTAGATGTTACTTTTGGTCTAGGGGTGCCATGAAACTACTGAAACATGAAGGTGCTGTGAATCCAGAAAGTTTGGAGTCCTTTGATCTGTGCCAACAATGCAGTTGTAGCTGGGATCAAAATATCTTATGGAGGGAAAATAGTTTTGGGGCTTGGTTTCTTATTAACTATTTGACCATTGTTTTTTTTTCTTAGAGAATTCATTTTAATATTCTTGTGAAAGACACAATTGGGAAATTATAATAAACTTGTTATTAAATCCAATTTAGTTCATTGTGAAGAGTAATCCAAAGCCTGGCATGCAATAAGCACTCAAAATATTTGTGGAATCATTTCACAGAAGTATATAAATTATAATTACAAAATAATTGTTCCAAATTATCACACTCTTTTCAATTGCCATCACATTAGCTTTTATGATTAGAATATCCTAAAGAATTTAGGCCATTGTCCAAGTAACTGAGTTTAAACAAACAACCTGTATTCTCCCGTATGTCATTAGCATATTGTTTTGATGGTGGAGAAACAGTACTTTATGTATATTTTCACCTTACACCGAGAGGTGATAGTTTTTGTCTATGGAAACATGCTAATTCCATTGCTCCTATCAAAGAGAGAACAGAATGAAAATATTCATTAAAAATAAAAGCTAATACACACAAGGAATCAAAATGCAAATTACTCAGAAGGATGCAAAATAAAAGAGAATAGCTTCCTCCAGAACTATTGCCCTCTACCCAAAAGTATGGCCCATTAATAATTTTTTGGTTAGTTTATTTTTTTTATTGTTGAATTGATTAGGGTGACATTGGTTATTTTGTTAGTTTCTAAGATGGCTTTCTGTGACCTTCACCTCCTGGTGGTTTTCATGTCCTTGTGTACTCTATACCTCTCGAGTGTGGGAAACATCTTGTAAGTTCCCTCTAAACAATAGAACATGGCAAAGGTGATGGGATGTCACTTTTGTGATAATGTTATTTAAGATTACAATTTCTGTTTTGCTCACAGATTCTCTCAATAGATTCTGTTCCTTGCTGGCTGTGATGAGGTAAGCTGCCATATGGAGAATCCCATGTGGAAGGAATTAAGGGTGACCTCTTTCCAATACTCAGCAAGGGACTGAAGCCCTCATTCAGAAAATCTGTGAGGAACTGAATCCTGCCAACAGCCCTGTGAACTTGAAAATGCATCCTTGCCCTGGAGCTTCAGGTGAGGTCCCAGCCCTGACTGACAAGCTGACTCTAGCTTTTAAGAGACACTGAAGCAGAGGACCGAGCTAAGCCCAGACAGGATTCCCAACTCACAGAAACTGTGAGCTAATACATGTGTGTGATTTAAAACTGCAAAGCTCATGACAATATTGCTTATGAAGGAAAAGGTAAATAATATAACGTATTCTTCCAAAAATATTCACAAATGGAATCACAGTATATGGATTCTTTGGCATTTTGCCTCTTTTATTCTTTGAAGAAGGATGTATTTCAATGTAAAGTAACAAAAGAGAGGTAAAAGGGAAATAAATTCTTAGGATGAAGCCAAGATTCTGGTTCTACCGTGGTAAAGAACACAAACTTTTCAATGAGAAATATGAACCATTCTCTGAATTTCTCTCTTTGAAAATACTTTAAAGAGATCCTTAGTAAATCAGAAAACGCTATGCGCTTCCCAAGCGGGTAGTGCACACATTTGTGTGGGCTGATTCTTGTTTCTCCTTACACTGCAGTGGAGTGAACAGAGGCTGCCAATCTAAAGGGAAGGAGTATGGCTGACCTTGTCTTTTCCCTTCTTCACTCTGCGGCCTGCATCTTACCTACGAGTATATCCTCATGAGAGACTGAATGGGGGGAATGTTTACATTAGAAAATATTTTATTAGTTTAATAATGATGCAGAAATCATCTAAATGCTCAGGGGTTTGATGTGATGGAAGTTTATTTCTCTTTTGCGTTTTATGTTCCTGCAGAGCTATTAGGGGGCTAAACCCCGCATTGTCACTGAGCAACCCAGGCTCCACCACTTTCAGGCTGCCCCATCTGGAACACTCTGGCTGCCGAGTTCATCAGTACCCATAGCAGGTAAGAGGGAGGACTGTAGAATTTCACGTGGATTTCATTGCCTTGGACTGCAAGCAACATACATCAATGTCACATCCTCTTCACTGGTAAGAAATAAATGCCCGGCTTCCCCTAATTTCAAGGACAGTAGGAAGTGTAGAGGATATCGGGATTCAAATAGAATATTTGATAAGTATGTCTGCCATGCATACTTAACATACTTAACTAAGCATAAAAGGGCAATATTTTTAAGGCTATGCATGAGGCAGATGATTCATGATAGATAATGGGAAGTGGAGCAGTTGTTTTTTTTTTAACGTTAAGGCTAAGATGGACATTGTTATTATAACAAGTTATAACATTCGAAGATTTTGTTGAAGATTTGTAGAGGATTGATTGTGAACTTTCAGGTTTAAGTCTCTAGAAATGGAATTTTTATAAAATATTATGATAAAGATGCCCCATGTTTAATAAAACAGATTCTCAAATTTTTATGTTTCTCTTAAGGTGAGGGCCGAATGCTATTTCATTTTGATGCACTTATAATGAAAATGGGTCTTAAGGTTTCATCATTACTCATGTTTATCTCATCTATAGATTTAAATCACTCCAATTGAAGTGTTGATTATAATTTTATCTACACAGGTATTTGTCGTGACTGCTGTAAATTCATTATTGCCTCAGATTATAGAACAATTAACACTGGCAATTTACCTTTTACAAGTTTCTATTCATATGTCACAAGTTCAAAGTACTTTAAGAAAACTGAAGGATAGAGGTATTGGGTGGTTTTTCCAATGCTTACAAATTTCCTACTTTGTAACAACAAATAGTCTTTGAATGGTTAATGGATTAGGATTGGTAGGTACAGACACGAGTAAGAAATGGTTCTGGCATTTGAGTTTATGGCAGTGGCTCCCAAACTTTACTGTCTGTAACAATCTCTGGGCCTCTTGTTAAAAATGTAGTTACTCTGCTTACCTGCAGGGGTTTGGGTTCTGCGGGTCTGGGCAGAGGGAATCTACATTTTGATTACACATGACTGTGATGCAGGTGATCTACAGACATTTGGCTAAATGCTGTTTATTGGACTACATGGGCCAGTCTTATTCTTTTTTCCTTCCCTCGTCTCTCCTCTTATTCTACTCTTGAGGGGAAAGTTTGGAGGGATTTGTCATCTACAAATATTTATTTCTATATCAGGACTCTTTACTGCAAACAATAAAAATAAACTCTGGCTGTTTGAAGCAGAGAAAGAATTTATTAAAGGGAATTAGATCAGAGTACCTCTGGGAGGGCTGGAGAAAGAAGCATAGAGATAAGCAACCAGGAACAATGCCTAAGCTATCTCAGAGATGCTCCAGAAAATAAGCCATTGTTGCATCCCTGGACATAGTTGCTGTGACTTACCCAGACAATACCCCAACTCTGAGCACTAGACGCTGCTACCAGAAGCTCTGTCTAGCTGCTCCAGCCGTGTGGAGAAACTGCATGTAGCTGCCACCACTCTCACTAGAAAGGATTAAATGTGGGGCCAGCTTTACTAGGTTGTTTCAAAGACCTGCCCCATGCATCCGATGGGCAGGTCTTAGTCACAGTCCGCAGCTCCCAGACAGGCTGGGCAGGCTGCTACAATTAGGGGGTATTCTTTGCCCCCCACCAAAAGTCTGAGGCAATGGTGCTGTGTTGCCAGAAGGAACAACGAAAGAGCTTCCCCACATTTAGCATATTTGAATGTGGAAATATCAACAACTTTCTTCTTTTGCACTGCTGATTGTTAGTTGCTAGTGTTGAATTAATGAATGGTCCTGCTACTGAAAATCAGTTTTATTGCAAGTAAATGTCAACATATAATTTATAAAGAACTGTTTAAAAAGAAATGTTCAGTTTTACATTCTTTTGAGTCAGGAATATTTTCTTTAAAGACTGACTCTAATATCTATGTTGGATGAAAAAAAATCTCTCCCCTCTCCCCATTTCTCTCTCTCTCACCTTCTCTCAAACAATAAGTAAATCTTTAATAAGATTCTCTCTTCCACCTCAGAAAATATTTAGTGAAGAAAACAAAAACTTTTCTGAAAATTTTGTGGAGAAAGAGGAGAAAGAACTCTCATTCCAGAGGGGAAGTACTTTTGACTCACAAAAGGTTTTCTTATGACTGAAAGCCTTGGGGGACAGGGGGTAGTGTATTGCTTACATAAGAGCATGTGAGATGCTCTTGATTCCTTTGGACATGATGTGCTCTGCAGATAGGTTTTATCCTTTACCCTTCAGCTTTATTATTGCTAGACATGCATTAAGAAGTATACTGGGAGAGGAGACTCTAAATTTGACAACTTTAAAACAGGAAAAATGTAGCAATCAGTAAAAAATGATTCATTTGGCAAGAATTGATTGAGCGCCTACTCCACAAAGATGTTTATCACCTAATCACTACCCTCGAGAAACTTAAACATGTAGGAAGCCAGAAATAATTAAATGATAAAAATATATAAGAGAGAATACACAACGTACCATGAGAGTAGAGAAAAGGGATATTTAACTTAAGCTGGGAGGTGTCAAAGCTAGCTTTCCAAAATGGATAATTCCTTTGAGTATCTTAAAGACTGAGGAGTTAGCTAGGCAAATGTTGAGTTTGGGAGGTATTAGAGAGAAAGTGCATGGGCCAGAGGCAGGCACATGGCACAGGGACGTGAAAGGGCATTTAGGGAAACTGTAAGAAGAGAAGACCATGAGATAGGAGTAGCAGAATTAAGACTGGAGGGTGGGACAAGTGAGGCCAGGTTTGTTGTTCTGAGGACTGTGGAAAACCGCAGAAGGAGTTATGTTAAGTGTGTGTTAGTGATTTGTTTAAATACAGAGATATGGGATGATGAATTATGAAGGTGGAAATGAGTTTGGGAATGTTGCAGTAATTCTATTAGCAAATGATGAGGCCATAAATTAGAAGATGGAGGAAATGGAATGAATTCCAAAGACAGTTCTATGATAGAACTAATTGGACGTAAGGCGTCCAGGAAAGGCGTTAGTCAAAGATAATGCCCAGATACATAATTTAGACAACTGAATGGATGGTGTCGCCACTCACCAAGACAGGGTATTTGCTTGGGAGAAATAAAATGAATTTAGTTTTCAATGTGTATTAAAGAGGGTATCCAAGTAGAGATGTACAGTTGACAGTTGGCCACATGGAAATGAAATTCAAGAAAAAGGTCTAGTTAGAGATGTGGATTTGTCAGGTTTTAGATTGTGTCTGAAGCCCTGGGTGAGGGTAGGATGGCACAGTGAGATTATGAGAAAGAAGACAAAGGGTGGAACCGTGAGGGCTACCAGATATGAGAAGATTGAAATGCGGCCCATGAAGCCAACTGGCAGGATCAATGGAGAGAGACACTTTTCACCATCCTGTTTGCCGCCTCACACATTCTTCTCAGGGAAATTGGCCCAATCTCTACCCATTTTTTTTTAAATTTTGGGGCTCTACTTTGGGATAAGGGGAGTGTTTTCTGTGTGCTCTCTCTGCCCTGTGGTAAGAGGCTCGTCTCTGCTGGACGCCCTAAGGCCTTTCAGCTGTGCTGCAGCCTGATGAGTAAATGCCTGAGTTCAAGGTGGAACACACGAACCGACCTTCACTGCATACCGAGGGGGCGACTCTCAGCAGGGAAAGCTTTTGTCCCCACCCCCAGAGGGACATCTGGCAATATCTGAAGATCTATTTGGCCGTTACAATTGAGGAGAGGAAGAGAGTGCTATTGGCATCTAGTGGGTAAGGGGCTAGGGTTGTTGGTAAAGAACCTCTAGGTCAGCGGTGTCAAACTCAATTAAAACACGGGCCATTTGATGCAACAGGCAAGATGCACGCGGGCCACATCACATTTACAAACGTTGCCGGAACTGAGTCAGCGCGTTATACACGCCCACAGGCCCCAGGAAAGGCACTGGGCCACGTGTATACTCGTCTTCAGTAGTTAAAGGGTTAACGAGGGAATTGTGTGTACGGTATTGCCTCCATCTCCCCTAAGCACTATTTTCTTCATAACCATTTTTTCTATTTTCATTTTATTTCAGAGCATCGTGGGCCACAAAAAATTACCTTGGTGGACCGCCAGTTTGACACCCCTGCTCTAGGGCATAGACAACCCCCTACTTTGGCAAAGAATTGTTTGGCCCAACATGTCCATAGAGCCAAGGTCGAGAAACACTGATCTAAACCATATTCTTCAATAGTGTATATTAATAAAAAGGTAATATTTTTATCACTAGTTGTTTGGCTCCTGAGTTCATCTCTGCTTAGGTAGAGATTTTGGTGGGAAGAGAGTGGCATTATGTACTGGCCCCCCTAAAAACACCATTAAGAAGTAAGCAGAAAATGGGAGAATGCAATAGAGACTGTATCATGGAAGCCAGGATGACCGTGTGCGTAAGAGGGAGAGGGCATCATGGTCAAGTACTTCTTAGAGGTCTAGTGAGGCAGGAACTGAAAAGATCCTTTAGAATTTAACACCTGTGACTTCTCCACTGACCTTCAGAGGCATTTAGATGAGAAGACGAAGCTTGAGCAGCAGCAGATTTCCTTGAGGAACCAAGGAATGGTGAGGAATGGAAACAGTCAGGGCGATGTTTTCTTTTGCTGACAGTCAAGAAGCAAGAGAGAGGATGCTAGGTGGGGGGACACAGGAAAGGGTGAACATGTTTGTGTAATAAATGGAGAGGCTAATAGGAGGCAGCTGAAGATCAAGGAAAAAAAAAAAAAAAAAAAGGTGTATGGGGGGATTGTGTGCAGTAATGTCCTTGAGGAGGTCAGAGGGAAAGAAAATCCAGAGCGCTGGTGGGAGGACTGGCTTTGTTCAGAAGAGTTTTCTCTCCCATGAATAGGGAGGTGTGAGAGAAAGGGAGAAGATGGAAGTGACTTCCTGTAACAGAGGCCTCTCAGAGGTGAGGGGAGAAGGGAGAAGGGAGAGGTAGCTGCTGCATATCTGTCTTCAACAGCTTCTTTGCTGACCTGCTGAGCTGAAAGGTGCAGCTGTTTTCTGTGACCTCAGAGAGGTGGGATAGGGATCCTAAGTGGACTGTGAACATTTGAAATGAAAAGTCTAATTGGAGAAAGAATCAATGAGGCGCCTTTCCATTAGCCTGTCTTCCTTCCTTCCTTCCTTCCTTCCTTCCTTCCTTCCTTCCTTTCTCCCTCTCTCTCCTTCCCTCCCCTCCTTTCCGCTTCCCTTTTCCCTTCCCCTTCCCTTCCTCCCTCCCTCCCTTTCTTCCTTTCTTCCTTTTCTTTCAAATTCAATTTGGCCTTACATTTTTAATTGAAATATATTTGACAGCATTATGTAAGTTTAAGGTACATGCCATGTTGATTTAATACATTTATATATTTCAATATGATTACCATTGCCCTGTTAGCTAGCACCTTTATCACGCCACATAATATTATTCCTTCTTTTTTTTGTGTGGGAATAATTAAGATCTAGTTTCTTAACGTGTTTGTTGTTTATAATACAATATTGCCTATAGCCACTATATCATGCATTAGAGCTTTAAGGACTTATTTACCTACAAGTTGCAAGTTAGCGTTTAGGTTTCTGAGGAGTTTCTGGGGAGATTATGTGGGAGAGATCCAGTCACTCACATTTACAACCAAGTCAAGCTAGAAATCTCAGGCTCTCACATTCTGTCCTCCCAGGTATCAGGGAGAGGAGGCCAGCAGAGCGGCACTTCCGCTTCCTGCTTCTTTCTTGCCTCCCATGATCAAATTCCTCGAACTATCATCCTGGGTGTCTGGCTTTTCTCTGCAAACTTGACATTTCCCATGTGTGATGTAAATGTACCCGGCGGCCTTCTCATACTTGCTGAGTCTTGGTACCTTAACAGATAACCCATTTCAGACCTGGGTGCATCATATCTAGTACTTGGACTTTGGCAAATAGATAGTACCGGTATCTCTTACACTGGTGGTTCAGAAAGTTTGGTTACTAAATGTGATATGGTTTGCATCCCAAGTGGTTTGAATTTCATAAACAAATTAAAGCAGAGCAAATTGTGTGCATGCCTCCCTAAACAGCACACACATTATCAGAGAGGGCAACTGTAATTATTCAAGGATATAGCAAGAGCTATTGAAGGAGCTATTGATTTCTTTTTTAATGATAAGAAAGTGTCTTCAGTATTAATGGGTCGTATTTGTTTACAAGCCAAATTCTTTGCAATACTGTAGAAATTAAAAAGAAAACTGGATCAGAGCTACCCAAACCTTACACTCTAATTAGAATTTACCAATCAGTAGAACACATTCTGCTAGTTACTATTTTTAACATTTATTCTTAATTACAATGTAATGCATGGATTATTTTCTTTGTAAAATGTTACACTATTTCTGACCTTCCCTAAGTAGCTATCTGCTTTTCAGAGGTAACACTTGCTACTGATTTGGTGTGGACACTTCCGAGTAATTCTAATGCATTTTAATTACATTTATCTACAGTTACCTCCATGTTTTACAATTTTGTATTGTGGATTTTTGTTTTCTTTTTGGTTTCCAAGATAAGTGAGATCAATCTCTATGCATTTTGTTCTCAAATACATTTATCATTGTATAATGTACAGTAGAGATTTTTGTTAATACATATACAAATCTACAGTATCTACAGTTTTCCCATTTTATTTTCCCCTTAATATATCTGTATCAAAGCAATAAACGCCCTTGATTAAAAGTCAAATAGGAGCAAGAAAGGCTTACAATAAGATGTGACAATGTACTCCACAGCCAACAGTACCAGTCTCACTTCTCATAGGCAACCACTCTGAGCAGTTGCCTGTGGTTATTATCTCCAGATGTCTAAATAATCTATGGCCATGTCATTACTAATGAGTTATCAGTTTCAGACAGTGTACTGACTTCCTGCTTGAATATGTTTACCTGTGTTTACCCTTACTTATGCTATTGCTACCTTTTCTCCCATCTTCCCCTAGTATAATCCAAACATTACATTTAGTACTTTATTGGCAGTCTTTATGCTTTTAATAAAATGCTTAAAACTTTATTTCTTGTCTTACAAGCTGCATATATTTTATCTGGATTCCTGACTTTGTATTATGATGCTGCTACCTGACCTTTCAGCTTTCCTTTCACTCTTTCCATTTATTTTATAATAAATATCCTTTTACCACATTATCTTGGATGACATGCTTTGCTTTTCAGCTGAATCTCAAAGTTGAAAATCAACAAATGGCATTTACGTTATTGTAACTATGCAAAAATGCCATGCTACAGAGTATGCTATCTGATTTTTAAAATACAGCTTTTAGTTTTTGTTTCTGATGGCATTTTGTTTTCTTGCATTATTTGTCTTTATCATATCTTTTATAAGAACTTTTTTTTTCTTACAATAAAGTAATTATGAATTTTTTCTTTCCAGAACTCTTCCTCTCAGGGCCATCCATCCTATTATTCCCACAGGACTATTATTATCTAGGACTGTTGAACAGCTTTTCTACTGGCGATAGCTCCTCATTGTGTCACTAGAAAGTTTCTCTCATTTCTTGATTTTATATCTTTTTGTTCCAGAATATTCTCATGTAAGTTACTAAGAAATAGTATGTGAGGCATAAATTTTCTGAGCATGTTTGAAAATATTTTTTCCACATTTAAACTTGATTGATAATGTGGTAGAGTAAGATTTCTAGTTTCTAAACTAGTTCTCCTCACAATAACAAAGGCCTTTAGTATTATTGTTAGTTTGAAGGCAATTTGTTTCTTATTCCTGTGTCAGTGACTTGCTTTTTATCCTATCTGAAAGCTTTTCTCCTCTTTAGTCTTAAAAACTTTACAAATATTTGGCTAAGACTTCTCATTCAAAGTGGGTCTTTAAATTTGGAGTCTTGTGTCTTTCACTTGCGGAAATTTTCTCATTTAATTATTTCTTAGATAATGTTTCTTTTTCATTTTCTCTATCTCTTTCTAGATTTCCTACTAGATTGAAAAGTCTGATGCTTCGGTCATATGGATTAATTCGCCACTTACATTTCTTTTTATGTTTCTGTCATTTTGTCCTGCATCTTGGGATATTTATTTAACTTTATTTCCAAACTATCTACTGATTGATTTTTAACTTTAAACATTTTCAAATAAAAGTTTCTAATTTTTCACTGGCTTTTCCTTTTAAGTAACCTCTTACTGTTTTAAGGATAAAATATCATCTTGAGATTTCTGAGGGTAATAGAGTTTTTTAAAATTTTGTCTCATTACTCTGAATTATTCCTTCTTTCCCTCTGGCATTATTATTTTTTTTTAATTTTCTTTTTTTAAAATCTTTTTAATTTTATTTTTACTTTTTGTTTATTTTTTTATTGTTTAAGAGAAGGTGAGAGAAAGAAGGGGGAGGGCCCAGAGCAGTCTCTATAGTTGTACATTATGAGTTATGACATGGTTTTATTCCACATAAGTGGATGTGGGACTGCATGGGGTGGGAACAGAACTGGGGCCTCCTGCGTGGGAGGCAAGAACTTTTACCACTGAGCTATCCTGGTAGTTACCAGTTGCACTGCAGTTAGCACATGGGTTTGTATGGGTTAGGACAGGGAATCAAACCCCAGATCTTGTGATTGTGAGGCAAGCGCTCAACCACTGAGCTATCCCAGCATCTCTCTTCTTAAAAATCTTTATGTGTTTCCTCCCTTTGGAAATTTTCTTGAAATGTTACGAGGCCTTCTTTTCATCCTTTTAGGATGGATATATAAAATGCTGAGAACTCTGTGTGTGTGTGGGTGGGGTGGGGTGGGGGGCTTATCCACTGGAGGCCTCTGCTTTAGGACAATTGCTCAGAGAACTCTACCCACTGGAATACGGATGTCTTTTCATATATATATATATATATATATATATATATATATATATATATATATATATATTTTA